>PVIR01012503.1:0-45364 GCA_004026965.1 Petromus typicus
GTGAGGGAGAGGAGGAAACCTTGGCTCACAAGGGTTTCTTGCTGTTTCCAGAGAAAAGCTGAGGAGAGTCTCATGATGTGATGTCTTCTGGGTCAGGGCAGGAGCACAAGGATGGGACGGAGACTAGACTGAGCTCCAACTTACTGGCTTCTGATGGTTCCAGCTCCCACACAGATATGGATTCAACAATAATTATATTGTTTGTTTCAAGATGTTTGTTTGAGACTCACATGATCACATATGCATTTGCATGTTACAGTGTAAACTGATATGTAAATTAGAGATTTCATTACTATTTGATGAAGTGACTGTTATATTCAGATGACTAGAAGAATTCTGTGTGCAAAGAGTTATGCCAAAGACAACTGTTTCCTTAAGTAATTATGAGAGAAAAGACAAGAAACTGACAATAGGAAATTCAAGTTCATCAGCACTGAGGAAGAGAGCAATAAAATCCCCACTGTTCTCATCTCCTGGCTTACTCACCAAGTGATCCAAAACATCTTTCAGTGCCAAAGAATTATCCACAGCCACTATTGATCTTTTCCCTATCGTGAATGGCCTGTTATCAACAGTTTAATATTTGCAAAGCATTACAGAAATAGTGTAATTGCCTCAGCCATTGATTTAGAGGGGAAAAAACATAACACAGCATCTGATTTGTCTTTCGAGCGGCCATTTAAAAGGAAAACAGGACTTAAAAAAAGACAGGCAGGTGGAAAGAGTGAGAACATCTACGGCACCAGACTGAGCAGAGAATAAAATCAGTTTTTTCCCCATATACTTAGAAATATTTAAGTTTTTTTGAATGCATTGTGGGCAAGTTTGATTTCCACTTACAGATGAGATACTGATGTTGCACATGAGTTAGAAAAAAAAACTTAACAAAGGTAGAAGAAATGGAAGGTAGGGCTTATGGGTAAACATTAGAGGCATTTGACTTGAGCAATTTGGGGCAAAGAGATCAAGTGTGGTGCTCACTGTATATCTAGTATCATTGCAGAAGTATATTTTATTGGCTTTGCCTTTTTATTTTTCAATAAATTGAGTTTATTGGCACATTTTAGGAATATATTATGATTACATTCTGCATTGGCAATTTATCCCTATATATGACATATCTTAATTCTTATTTTTTCCCATTCGCCTGCTTTTCCTATAAGTGCGACCCCTATATACATAAACCTTGCTTCCCTTTTTTCTTTTATGACATCAAAGTTTTTCTTTCCATTCCTTGCTTTCTCCTGCCCTCACCCACTTACTATTTTCCTTTGAACATTGTTTTTCTATTTCATAACACCTATTATATATTTTGGACTTCATTTAAAGTTTCTCACATAGAGAAATGATGCAGTAATCACACATCTGTGTCCCATTTATTCCATTTATCAGTATATCCTCAAGGTGCATCCATTTAGCTATAATTATCTGTAATTTATCATTCTTTGTGGCTGAGTAGTATTCTAGTTTATTAAAAAAAATCCATGCCCATTCTTTACCCAGTCTCTGGTTGGGCATTTCCAAGATTTAGTTATTTCAAACTGGGCTGCTATAAACATGGGTGCATGTAGGCCACTGTGATACGATGCTTTTAATTACTTCATGAATATAGTCAGCAGGGAAATAAGAGGGTCAAATGAAAGATCCAATCCTACTTTTTGGAGAAATCTCCACTCTGATCTCCACTGTAGTTGTACCAGTCTACATTCCCACGAACAGTGGAGAAAGATTCCTTTCTCGCTACAGCCACACCAGCATTTATTATTGGTTGTTTTCAGGAGAGCAGCCATTCTTTCTGGAGTGAGATGGAGTTTATCTCAGTGCTGTTTTCAACTGCATCTCTCAAATTACCAGAAATGCTGAACATTTTTTCATGTTTTTTTGCTAATGTCTGTTCATATCATATGCACACTTTTGAATTGAGTCTTTAAATTTGAGGAGGCTGATTTCTTAAAGTTGTTTATATATTCTAGATAATGGGCTTTTGTCTGAGGAACAGCTGATAATTTTTTTTCCCTTATTGTAGGTTGTCTTTTCACTTTGTGGTTTCTCTTGCTGTGAAAAAGCTTTTTAATAAAATAAGATCCCAACTATTGACTCTTCTAGCTCCCATGCTATGAGGTTTTGCTCATAAAGTCTTTCCGCATGACAATGTCTCCAAGAGCTCTACCTAACCTACCTTTCAGCAAGTTTAGTGTTTGTTTCAATGTTTAGATCTCCAATCCATTTCCATGTTAGTTTAGTGCATTTTGAAAGGCATAAATCTAGTTTTAATCTTTGGCAGTTAAAATTTGGTAGTGTTTTCAGCACCCTTTACATTGGAGGCTATCTTTCCTCCGATGAGGTGTTTGGCTCCTATACCAAAGATGAAGTGGTTTAGTGTATCTGGTGTTGTTTTTGTATCTTCTGGCCTGTTCCACTGATCCTCAGGTCTGGTTTTTTTTAATTTTTATTTTTGCCAGCACCATGCTGTTTTTATCACAGTAGCTTTATGGGATAGTTTCAAGTTGGGGGTTGTGACATCTCCTGCTATATCTTTGTTGCCTAGAAGTGCTTTTGCTATTCTAGGTCTCTTCTGGTTCCAGCTGAATTTTTGGACTATTTTCTCTAGTTATGTGAAATATGCTGCTGGAATTTCAATTGAATTGCATTAAATCGATATAGCAATTTTGGAAGTAGCCATTTTGACCCTGTCTCAACCACCCACCCTGCAAGGAGCCTTCTTGAGTTCATCTGAGCTCTGATTGATATTAGAAATTTTTCTGTAGCAATTGAAATAGATCACAATACTCTCCAAACCCAATCTTACCAGACCTGAGATTTCACTTGGTTTGAGCCTCTCATATAAAATGTTTTTTGAATAGTACTTTATACTAGACAGCCCTGTTATTTCAAATAGAAATCCTATGTTGAATGCTTTAGAAAAATAAGGATTTGGGGGAAATTAACAATCTATTTGTTTTGAAATGTCTGTTATGGGGGTCTGCTTTAACTATTCGAATATCTATAGATTGCAATTATGATGTGACAAAGCTAAGAATAGTGATTATCTGTGTGGTTCCCAACACCAGCAATGATATTAAGAACATAATACTGCCAATTATTTAAATTAAAAATTGATTGTACAAGTTGAATGATAAATGACAGGATTTAAATTCTTTTACAGAAAATTTGGGCTATAGAAATTGACAGATTATACTCTGTACACTTAGAAATTTCAGGACTCATTCATTTTTGTAGCTTGAATCAGTACCCACTAGAGTTATGCTTGGGAAACGAGAATGCTTCCTCCTCCTCCCTCTTCTTCCAGGAGAAAATCTGGCATACTTTTTGGAGGGCAACCTCCACGCAAGAGGGACACAAGTTTGTCCTACCACTGGGCTCATGCCGTGTACTTCACAGAAACTTCCCCCTGGCTTGCATCCTACTCTTTCAGGGAAGCATTTGCTTTGCTCAGTAAAGGTGAAAAAGACTTTCCATGGCATAATTTCTCGGTCTTAGTTTCTGTTTCTCTGAATGTGAATCCTTGGTGGGATCCTGAAGACAGCTGCCCCTCATTACTCTTGAAGCTTTCCCTTGGGCTTAAAGGCTAATTTAAATCAGTCTCCTAACAATACAAAGACATGAGGAGGCTGGCAGTGGTGGAGACTTGCAGATTAGGCGACATCTCTCTCCAAGGTGTGAGGCTGTGAATGTTCATCCCAGGGGAGAAGATGTAAAGAGTCACTAGTGCACATTCTCTCTTATCCGCTGCATCCCTCTACTTGTCGCTTCAGCTGTGGTTTGGGGTCCTTGAGAATAACTGCGGCTTAGGACACGGTGGGTTGCTCGACATGGAGTAGACAAGAAATTCCAGGCCAAGTGGACAGAGGGAGGCAGAATTCTCCTAACTCTGAGACCGGCAAGTGCTGGGGCTGTTTCAGAACTGAGAAGGGGAGGTAGACCTATTATTAAACTTTACTTCTTGACATATGGCATGCAAATTATTCATAATAAACAACTTCATCTGAAACTGGCTATTGGATGTTAGACAGCCTATTTAACTTCTCCCCTTACACTATTCAAAATGGTAAGCTGGGGGTTACCTTAGTCATCTGTGGCTTTGTGGTTGCTATTGTTGTTTTGTTTGTGTTACTGGTGATCGAACACAGGGCCTCTTCAGTGAGCTACTTCTCCAGCTCTTTTTTATTTTCCTTGTAAGAGAGGGTCTCACTGAGTCACTGAATTACCTACACTGGACATGAACTTGCTGTCCTCCTGCGTCAGCCTCCCAGAGCACTGGGAAGAGAGGTGTATGCTACCACACCCAGCCTACAGTATTATTTTATAGATCAAATTGAAATGTATAAATTGACTGACATAGTACCTAAAGCATAGTCTTTTCAAAGAATATTAATTATCCTCCTGTCACAATCTTAAAAACATAAAAGTTGAAACATAGGATTTTATATTGGTTGTGTCATCCACTTATTTGGAACCTGTTATATACTTAGTCTTATAGATTTTGCTTCTGTTGCATAATTCAACTTTCTGCAGGAATGAATCTCTTTGTCTTATCTTGTCAAAACAAAAAGGCAAGTAAATTGCCTAAAGTCTCACAGCAGAATCATAAAATCAAGGTTCAGTTCGGTGCACTATGACACAAAAGTGTTCTTTCCAAGTTGGCTACCCATACATGCACAATTCCATCTGATGAAAAGATCCGTAGGTCTACCTTAGATTTTATCAAAATAGAAGAGTATTTGGTGTGCAATGGCCAAGAAGATTGGTTTTTTTTTCCTAAGTCACTTTAAGAAATCTTGAGATATTCTCCACAATCTAGAAGATATTTGATCATTTCTTCTGTGACTGAGCTGACTGCTAAGACTATACTCCAGTTCAATTTGGCCTTGTTCGTGTATGTGATTATAAATACATATGTCTACACACATGCCTGTGTATGCAGTGTGTGACATAGCATACAGTCTTTGTGTCTGATTTTCCCACTTCATATATATTTGTGAGTATGTTGTGTGCATAACTATTGCTCATTTGCTTACAGCAATAGATTTCTTTGGGACAAATATACTCTGTTGGACATTTTGACAATTTTCAGCAACTATGATAAAAAATGCTGTTATTAATATTTTACCTATTTTCACATATTTGCCCTTCTGTTGTAGTAGAATTGTTGGATTACAAGTGTGTGTTTTTGTCCACTAGCATAGATATCGCCAGCTTTTCAGAATGATTACTTGTTTTGTAATTTCACCAGTAATGAATTTGATCTGTTTAATATCCTAATCAATAATTGTCTCTGATCCATTCCGGCCTGTAAGCTGTACTAGTATGAAATTATGATTTCAGTTTTCAGTTCCCTGGTGGCAATGAAGTGGAGCTTTTCCATAATGTTCAATAGCCATTGAATGTCCTGTTTTGTGAAGGTTGCTTTGATTTTAGCTCTTGTTCCCTGGCGTGGGCTCCCGCCAATCTGCGGGACTTCTCTACACATCCTGTGTATGCGCCCCTCATCTGGGATGACAGGAGGCTTTTCCTTCTCCATGGCTAACCTTTCTCACCATTTTTGTTGTCTGAGTAACAGAAATATTTAGTTATAATGATAACCTCTCTTGATCTGGAGTTTTCTTTGTAAGAAGTTGTTTACTTATTTAATAGTTACAGAATTAGTTACATTTTGTTTTCCTTCTTTCATCTTTGGTAAGTGTGATTTTTTTAAGATAATTTTTTCTCATTTGTTCATGAAAGTGTCAAAATTCACTTTCTTTGAATTGGTCTTAATCATCAGGACCATATCGTTATGGAGCTCGTGGGATACTTTTAGGAGCAGAAGGGACTCTGCAAGTAACTGAAATGATATAATCTCTGAAGTGTTTCTTATTTACCCCAAAATTATTATTTCTTAAGCATTTATAGTTATTGTATTGGGTGTCCATTTTCCAAAATAAAAGCAATCATAAATTAAAAAGTAGCAAACTTGGTTTCATTAATACAATAAATTTGTTTCTATTGAATTTAAAGCATAAAATGGTCTTTGATGTGTTCCTAGTAAATGTCCATGTCACTGAGTTTCTTGTCTTTATTTTTCTTTGATATTACTTCATCCCTAATTTTTTGAGGCTATTTTTCCAATATTGTGTTATTCTTTAATAAAATAAAATAACAATTACTTTGCTATTACTCTGAATTTGAAGTGAGCCCATCTGCGGGGCCTGAGTCCCCCACTGGCAGGAGAACAGGGCTGCTGTCCTGGGAGGTCCCCGGAGAACAAGCGGAGCCACGACCCAGGAAAGCAGCCGGAGCAGGGGAGCCGGAGTGGAGGAGCCACGAGCTGCCCGTCGTCATCCCCTCAGCCTTGCACAGTTATCACCAGGTATCAGAGCTGGTACATCATGGTGTCACGACAGCACTGCGTATGCATAGTGGTCTGTGTTGTTACTCTTTTCTTTTGAGACAAGGTCTCGCTTTGTAGTTCAGGCTGGCCCTCGAATGTAGCCCACGCCAGCCTCAGATTCACAGCCATCCTCCTGCCTCTGCCTCCTGAGTGCTGGGATGACAGGTGTGAGCCGCCACGACCAGCATTGTGGTGTGTGTTTACCAGGGATTGAACTCGGAACCTTGAGCTTGTAAGGCAGATGCCGGAACCAGTGAGCTAAATCCCTGGCCCTGTGTTGTTACGCTGGTAGAATGATGGCCCATTACATGCATGTCCCTGGCTGTGGATCATGTCCTGAAATATCGTTAGGTGCCCTCAGGCTTTGAATCCGTTACAGCCACACTGGTTCCCCACAACTTCCAGTTCATTTTTCTATGTAAATTAAAATATGTTGAATTGAGAGCATATTCTTTCTATAAGACATCAAATACCACAGAGCTCATAGTAAGTTCCCGGAATAAATGTTATCATTCTTTTTATAATGAAATGTATAAATATTTCAAACTAAATATTTTCACATGTTCTATCTTTTGCTTTATTTCAAAGTACATATCTTTGAAACAATATTTTTGCAAAACAAAATTTTTCAAGTAAGTTATGATTTTCTTGAGCATTCACTAAATTTATGTGATCTAAAATTGTAGGTCTTTTCCAGTTTCATTCTAATGCAAAATACAAATCTACATGATTAAAAACAGGAACTCACTCAAAATATTCTTGTAACAAGTTCAAATATTACAAATCTTAATTATGTTTTCAAAGTTTAATCTTGTACGCTGTGAGCTCTCACATTTGATTTCTTCAGTTCCTTCTTATTTTTAGATAAATAAGTATATATTTCTGTCTCAAAGCTTTGTTATCTAGTTGTAATCAGTAACACTAGGGACAAATGTTTTATATTGTTCTTTTTGTTGAATATTTTTATTAAAAGTTTCCAATTGCTTTTAAGAGAATTAAAGCCAAATTTTAAGTAATGTTTACAAAGAACTTCAAAAGCATTGTTCAAGCCAGGGGGTTGACCTGCAGAGAGTTTCTTCAGATCCCAACTTCTTTGCAACTTGATTGACAGAGTACCACGGGCAGAGTGTGGGTTGCAATATATTGTTGTGGTTTTTTGTCTTTCAACATCAGTTTCCTTAAAAACTAATTCTTCTATGTCAAAATTCACATGCAACTGGAAGTACTAGCAACTGCAACTTTTCTTCAATTATGAGAACGTAGCATCTTCCTCAGATATATATATTGTTATGAATTGTATGTCTTAGCTAAATATCAAAGAATAACAATGTTATACTTTATAAAAATTTGTATGTTTACCATAAAATAATTTTGGCATTAAAGTTGAACTTTTTCATCTAAATGTACAAGGACATTCTCAAAAACGTCCCATTTTGACTTGCAAAAGAATGAACTTCCAAGCATTTGGCCCTGCATAGTTATATACAACTGAAATATTATTGAATTACCTGAATTTTCTATTGGAAGCCTCTGAGGACGTTAGCATAAAACTAGTGTCTGTATGTTAGGAAGTTATTAAGCTAATACACACTTGTAATTGTCACTTTGCCTTTTATTTGTGTACTGGAAAATTTGTATTAGCATATGGATGGAATTAATTTAGAACACTCATTGGATCCAGATCATCTTCATGGGTGATACATATGTATACGTTGTGTGGCTGCTTATACTAATTTCTTGTCTTCAGGAACAAAAACTCAACTCTGAAGAAGAATGTGACATTTCCTCAGCAGATTTGCCTCTGTCATTTTGTGGGACTGTGGTGTGTTCAGGAAAAACACTGCAACTAGTGAACAAATACTTTGCCTAATTCACACATTCATCATCGGAGCAACTGAAATTCCATGTTTCATTTTATTAACAAAGTGTTCTTGACATTCAGAAGCATTGAGTAGAAAATCAAAAGCATCAGTTAACATTGAAAATGACAGACGAATGTTAATTCTACTCCATTCAGTACGTCACAAAACAATAACACAGTCGTGGGGAGTTCTCTGCACATTTTGTGGCAGGATGCACAGCTGTTTTCACAGGGACTCTTCATTTTTATAATCTCCAACTCTGCTCCCAGCCCCCCCTTCAGCAAGCAGGCTGGGGCTTCCTGTGCCTCGTGCGTCACAGCCTGAGTGATGTTCGGCACAATTCACTGCACACCAGGGCGGACAGGGACTGCCGACCTTCACACCATCCCACCAGGGTCCGGAGCCCACAAGCCTGCCCCCTCCTGCCCCTCCCGCCCCTTCCGGCTGTTTTCTGCTCCTTTCTGTCCCTGAAAGCATCCGCTGGAATCCCCGTGCCCTCTGGGGACTGATGCAGGGCGGAGTCCAGGTGCCCTGTCTGCTTCGGGTTCACCTGAGAGAGGCAGACTGTCCCTCGCCATCCTCAGCTGCGGAGTGCGAGGCTGCTCATGGAACACACATCTCATAGCTGCTGGGGAGGAGAAGAGCTGAAAGGGAAATCACGGAAGAATTCCACCCAGTCCAGCCTGAGTTAGTTTACGTCAAGAACTAAAAGCAATAGCGTGTTAAAAAAAAGAACTCAAGTGAAATCCGAAGCAGTTGAGATCTGAGGACAAAAGGGAGGCACCGAGATACGCCATCACTTATTCGTTAAATATTTCCGTGTGTTCTCTCCCCTCTTATTTAGAAAATCAAACAGATGCCAGGTCAGAACAGTGTGATCATTAATAAGGTACATGGCCCAGAATTTCAAAAATCATTAATAATCATTATGTGGTCATTATTTCATCTGTGTTCTTCTGCCGGGCTCTTCGCAGGCATTAATTTGTGGCAATTATCTGATACCTTTCTATCCATTGCTTTAGGATCTTTAGAATTGGTTTTCCTTGATTCATATCTGTGTGTGTGTGCGTGTGTGTGTGTGTGTGTGTGTGTGTGTGTGTGTGTGTATACGCGCGCGCGCGCCGTCTCTCTGGATACTCTTGCTCAATATTCATTAATTTCGCTAAACTTCTCAGTAAGCCAACCTGTTTTTTCATTGGTCTCTATTATTTTCTTGTAGCTTGGCCTCATCCCTGTTCTTTTTACTTTCCTTTTGTTCAGTTGGATATTTCTCTTCTAACTTTTCAAAATAAATGTTTGCTCATTGATTTTAGCCTTTCTTCTTAATCAAATGCATCCAGACTTGTGTACTCCTAAATGTGGCAAGAGCAACATTTCACAAATTTTGGTACATTTTCTTATTTCCATTCAGCTAAAAATATTTCCAAATTTTAAAGTAATTTTTGATTCAAATTTTTATTGTATTATCATTTTCAGCTAAGTGAAAATATTTTCTAACATTCACTGTGGTATTTTTGATTCATCTTATTTAAAAGTATATTTAACTTTAAATCATATTTTTTTTCTATTCATCTTTTAAGATTATTGGTTCCTTGCTGAACTGAATTGTGATAAAAAATCATGCTCTGTTCACCTTAAGTGTTTTGAATTTTGATAAGAAAGTTTTGTTACCTTCATTTTGAAAATTTTGTCTAAATATTTCATAGGTGCATATGAAGAACGTGTATTCTGCTGCTGTTGGTTGCGGTATTTTAAATGGTCAGTTTATTAAATTGGTTAATAAAATTTATTCAAATATTCTACCTTCTTACTGATATTTTTCTTTTTCCTTTTTGCATAATTCAATGAAAATAGTATGTTAACATTTCCCTCTGTAATTCTAAATTCATCTGTTTCTCATTCTATCAAATTTTAAAAATATATTTAGAGTCTTCATTCTGAGGTGAAATACCACAATTTCTCTATGTGCCTGATGAGTTACTCCTTCATTCAGTCTGTGTCCACCCTGAGCTGAGTGAGAGGGTAAATGTGACAGGTCTCTGAGCCCTGCCGGGACACCCCGCAGGACAGAGACCCGCCGGCTCCAGAGGGAGCTGACAAAAAGGAAGGAAATGTGCCCGGGAAGTCGCAGCTCTCCATCCTCGCTGGAAATTTCAAATTCCTTGCAAAGATCAAACTAGGCTAAACTAGAGTCTTTAGCCACTGACAAAAGAAAAACATTTTATCATGAGAAATCATCCTCTACACACTTTTCTGCTTAAAATTTACTTTGTTTGAAATGGAATAAATTTCTCTAACATATCACCTTTCTTTTGGTTGGTATTTGTAGAATATAATTTCCCAATTGGAATTCTAGCATATTTACATTTAATAATTTAAAAACATTTACATTTTGTATTTTCCCTCCCTTTTTTTTTTTTTTTTTGCAGTACTGGGGATCGAACTCGGGCCCTTGTGCTTCCAAGACAGATCTGACTGGAGCTAAATCCTCAGCCCAACTTTTCCCTTTGGATATAATTGATTTCTTCCTTTTCTCTACCCTTGCTTTTATATGCCTTTATTGTTATAAATGTTGTATCTAGTGATATCTTGTATACCTTAGCCTACTTGGGATACTATTGTAATTGCTTATATAGTCAAAATAAGTTATATTTATTACTATATTTATTCCTTACCTTGCTCCTTTTCTGTCATGCATCTTTGAGTTTCCTTTACAAATTAGTTTTCTTCTTCTATCCTTTGTGGTAGGTTAGCTAGAGGAAAATTTCATAAATTATTTTTTACCTGGAAATAATTTTATTTTGTTTCTAAAGGATATTGCCTCTGTGTATAGACTTAAAATGCAATTATTTTTATGATTTTATACTCCAGTACTATTTCAGTATTTCAACTGAGAAATCTAATTGTTGTGTCTTTGGAAGCAGTCATACTGTTGGGAAGACGAACCTTTTTAAAATCTAACTTTTTAGTTGTCCTCATTGGGAGGATGGATCTGAAATCCCTAGCACTTTATTAGTCAAAGTGTATTATTTTTATGTCAAGGATGAATGAATTTTAGAAAATAATAACTTAGCCAGAAACAGCCACTTTGGTCTTTTCCTTCAGAGGAACTAATAAAATACTTGTCCAACTTTGAGTCCTCACCAAGTGTCTTGCTGCGAGTCAAACACTTCCCATCATGCTTAGCGACACGCTGGCCATTTGACAGATTTCAGCCACCAAGAACGTCTCCCAGATGTGCACGAGGCGCTGCCTGAGAGGCAGCCTGGGCAGTGGGGTGTCGCCAGGGCCGGGGGTGTGGGGCGGTAGGGTCGGTGGTGGACGTGGTCACGGCAGTGTGGCCTCTGTACACTTCTCCTGGCCCTTTGCTCCCTCCCGCCCCTCAGTCGGGTCCTGCCCTGCTTCCCTGCCTGAGTCCGAAGGGACAGAGTCAATGAGTGTTCGATTCATTTAAAACTCTGCGTAGCATCTAGAGATACGCCAGAGCTTATGGGAACCCATTTCACAGTCCACCTGGAAAGGGACAAAGTGGTGTTCACCTGTGCAGAGGTGGAAATGTGCCACCGGCCCGGAGCATTAAGTGATCCGTGACACGAAAAATCACTGTAATGGTCACATGTTCGAGGGTGGGGAGCAAGGCTAAGTCCTTCCACGGAGGCACTAGGGACCAGTGAGGACTAGTTGTCCTCGGCATCTGCGACTTTGTGGAGGGTCCAGGCTTCAAAGCTGCACACTTTTAAAGGGTCTGATGAGAAAAGTGATGGAAGTCACACTACAGCTTTAACCACGGCTGTGAGGTGGTGGTTACCTGGCACAGGAGTGATGCAAACTTGGCAGCTCCACTGGCAGTAAACTAGCTTAGCAAACGAGGCTTGCGAGGGAGCTCAGGCAGTTCCCACGAGGAGCTGTGGGGGTCGTGGGATGGAGCTCCCTCACGGTCACTAACGCGATCCAGTGTGCTTGTCACATGACGAGGACTCACAGGTCTTTCCATCAGCCAGGCAGTGACCTCCGTATGGAAAGGGCTTTATTCTCAAAAGTGTGTGGTGTGTAGAGTGTATACAGAAGATTGCCCCAAATCAGAGTGGGTACCTGAGTTAACTCACCTAAAACTCAAGTCAGGAGTCCACGAGACATAGTGACTTGTGTTGAAGTCATCGTGTAGTGACTGTCCCTTTCGCCTGTGCTGCTCTAGTCAATGTGATCTGCATGAGGTCATCATTTTCATATGGCCGTTGGCTATCAACAAGAAATATTTTTCCATTCCATGAAAGCTCCACCAGCACATGCCACATGACATACATTGGACTAACATTGTTTCTTCTTCTCCCCTGATTGTCACCACATAATTAACAAGCAGGCATGATGAGGAAACTGAGTCAGAGAGACATTTGTTTAACTTTGATTACAGAACTGGTAAGTACCTGGAGGTACTGTTGGAGGCTGGAGGTCAGGTTTGTTCCCTCCAAGTGCTATGATGACTTCTGCCCTCCACACTCTCCCTCGCTGTGGGATTTCATCAGCACACTGAGAAGGAGACACTTGGTACAAGTTTCTTTATTGATTAAATGGAGTACATTCACCTCTAATTCTTCTTTGCCTCTTTTATCATTTGGGGCTAGAACATGGCTCTTCTAGAGGACATCTGCTGTCAGGATGAATGAAATTTCACTCAAAAGCTGTCGGGGAGATTTTAAGGAAATTCAAATAATGTTTGAAATAATGTTAATACGCTATGCATATTTCTTCAAACCTGCAGGAGATATCGATTAGGCATGCTTTTCTGTAAAATGAGTTCATTTTAAGATTACAAAGAAAGTTTTGCATTTCAACAATATAATGTCACATGGAGATAAAAGCATTGTTGTTGAAGGAAAAAAAATAGAATTAAGTAAATAAAATGATACCCTAGAGCCAAAGATACAAATTTATGTGAAAGGAAGAAAAGAAGAAGAGAAAAAAAGATAGGAAAAGTAGAGTAAGAAAAAAAAAGTATAGAGGAAGGGGATTTAATCCAGCCCACATCCTTTGTGGAAAGTTGGTTACATTTAAAAATTAGGTTTCACAACTTACAAGACAGAGAGGCACGTCTAAATGTTCTCTGGTAAGTCTATGTGAGTGTTTGTATTTATTGGCCTTTAAGATCTGTCCCTATAGAGGCAGCGGCTTTAGCTCAGTGGCGCCACCGCCGTGAGAGGCCATGAGTTTGATCCCCGAATCGTCGAGACGAAAGTGTCCTCCTGCGATTGCTGCTATGGAAGTGTTGCTATGGAAGTGTTGCTATGGAAGTGTTGCTATGGAAGTGTTGCTATGGAAGTGTCCATCTGTTTCTGCTCTTGAACATAACTTCCGTATTTCTAATAGATTTATGATCTCATGCAATAGACGATAGTCTTTCTTATAGCAAACATTTCTTTAAATATGAGGGACATAAGATGAAACTAGGAGAAGCCAAGAGTTAAACACTAATCGGAGTTGGCAGCTAACACGCTGGCCTAAGAAAGCGGTGAGCTGTTTTCACGTTTTCTAGGTCTACCACGCGTGCATTAGAGGGACAGTCAGAGACTGTGATATTGGTGAACCCCCTTCCCCCCCCCGAGCTACGTCCCGGAGGTGCCCAGCGGCGCAGTGGTCGCCGGCAGCGTTCACACGGGCAGTGCCCGGGCGGGCGGGCGGCGGCCTCGGCCTGGAGAAGGCAGAGGGACCAGGCGGCGGCGACACGCTGAGGCCCAGGCGGCGGCCGGTGCGGTGGCCGGTGACCGAGGCCGCAGGCCGGGCCCCTGTGGTGGAGCGGATGAGCAGACCCTTGTGTATCTCTTCATTCGCTCCGAGCTGCGTGCCCTACTGGAAACTAACGAGGCTAAAACGCTTAGGTCTCTCTTGGACACCTCAAAACACTGCAGCTCAGCTTTTCGTTTGAGTCTCAAATGGGACCGCCAGGGTGAAGCCCGCTGCGGGAGAAACATGTCATCAGAAAGGCTCGGCCCTCAGTCACACCTTTTAATGAAGAAAGAGCCCTCTCGGTCCACCCGCCCCGGTGTCCACCCTTACAGGGAGCTCTTTAAGTAAAACAAACCTCTCCAGGGTCCTTCTTACCTCGGTCAGGACTGCGTTGCCCACTTTCGGCCGCAGGAGCTGGTTCTCTGCCCAGAGAGCTGGTGGTCTTGGCACGGCCTCGGCAGGTCCCTGTGCCCCGCAGCCGGAGACGGAGGGGCTCAGTGGTTACCGAGTGAGCCCGACAGTCTTGCTGCAGTCTCTGCCCAGAGACTCAACTCGCTGACCTCGCCAATGAGTCATTTGGATGCCACTGGCTGAAAGGGAGAATTCGGGGCGCATCTAGGAACCTCTGAGAGCCAGATGCTGTTTGTGGACTATGCCTTCCCAGATCAAATAAACAAGCACAAGGAAGAGCCATCCAGGCCCCGGGGAAAAATATTATGTGCCCCAGATGCTTTTGTGGTTGGTGGTGGCTAAATTAGGTTTTTGTTTTGTCTGAAGGCATTTGAGTATATAGAGAAAAATTATAGAGCAAAAAAAAAATCTGGTGTCCTAAAGCTCTCCAATTATGAAAACTACTAGTCTTACAATATGTCAGCTGCAAAGCATAAACATAAATTAAAATCCAATTTACCAATAAAGCACGTTGCTTACATACTTCAGAAAGCTAAACTGCTAAGTTAAAACATCTAGCTGCCCTAGACCGTTACTCACAGTATTCTCTTCTGGAGGCACATTGCGATCATCATCAACTCTTCACATGGAAGCTGCGGGGGGCCGCGGGTTTCTCAGAAAAATGAGTTGCACATGATCTGAGACTTTTAGGTATCAGTCTTTCTGAGGACGGAGGTCCCCTGAAGTTCTAATTTCTGGAGAGAGGTAGCTGAGCTGTCATTTTCTCCAGGGACATTTCTTTGTTGGGTTTGTCATACCTGTCCATCTGCGAGGGCTCTAGAAGCTCACGGGCTTATGGGCGCACTGTGGGTGTGCAGCGGTGACGTTCCCCAGGGGAATCCGCACCTGTGTGCGACGCGCCATGCCTTCCCTTCCCAGTCCCCACCCCTCAGGTACCCGCCCTCCCTACCTGCAGAAGCCTGGCTTCTCCGTAAACATGGACATGCTTCCGTTTTCACTGGGCCTGTCAACTCCTGAGGAAAGTGGTTTTATGTCTTTCTGACATCTCTGACTCTTCACATGTGGAGGAAACCTCCCTCCTCAGCCTCCTCACCCTCTTCGTGGTCTGGGACATCCCTTGACTGAAGATCTTTCCTCTTTCAGCTCTTCCGGGACCTCTCTCGTGGTAAATATACAACAATCCAGGTACCTGCATAGAAAAGGTGAAAGAGATGAGGGAACGGAAATGCAGGATGACGGTGTCGGGTCCACCCTAAGTTCTGAGAGATTACTTTGTCTCTAATTTTTCATTTCAGAATGACGGGGTTATTTTCTGGAATCACAGGATAGGAAGAGCAAGTGGGAAGCGGTAGATGAACTTGAGAAAAAAATCCTTGATGTTTCTGAAATTGGCTTTAGAATCGGGACAGCAGAGGACTCCGCAGTTGACCCTACACCTGCTCCAGGAAGCTCCTCGCCCGGGCTCGCTCCCCTTGGTGTCTCTGTCCCTTCTTCCTCTTTACTCATTTGAGGCTAACGCCGTCCCAAGTCTTGCTTCCTTTCCCAACTCTTGGTCAGTCTGTGGAGCTTCTGCAGGACACCATAACAGCATTCGCTTTACCCATCGTCTTCCTAGTGAGCTGAGTCCCAGTGCGACTGAGGTCCCCAGTGAGGGACAGGATCGCACCTCCACCTGTGTCTCTCAGAGAGGGAGTCATACGACGTGTCATACGTCATACGACGTAGACAGCAATGCGTACAATGCACGCTCCTCTTGAATTCTCTTTCAGGAAAAGGACAGCGGACTTCTATGAAGAACATAAATGGACGATGAACTGTCCTGGACGGTAAATATGAGAAAGACTCCTCCAATAAAATGCAGACCTTGAGGGAACCCAAATAAAAACTTTCACCAACTATAACGAGAGAAGGTCATGTAATTTCCTCACCCTTTCAAGGTTTACAGCTCATACCTTTGTAGCAAAAGACAAATTAGTAAGAGAAACTCATACAAAGTTTATCTAAGCAAAGTTTTACATGATAGAGAAGACTTCAGGGATGAAAATTGTATGCTCATGCTTAGATTTGATGAGAAATGTGCAGTCAGCCACGTAAAGGAGACTAGACAGAGAAGGGTATGTCTTGCACTTAAAAAGAGACAGGGAAGTTGCCAAAGCATGTTTGTTCAGGTTCTTCTTGGCTTCTCTGCGTGACATTCCTCTCCTCTAAGTCCAGGGCAAGACATCTGTCATCCGAGGAAAAGTGCGGAAGGTTGTCTCTGCTGTTTTAGTTCTCTCAGCTCCTTCAGTTTAAAACCCTCAGTGTGTCAAAACACCATCCTCTGGGGCGGCCTTACTTGTACGCCATCATGATCCTGCAGGACGGAGGGAGGGATGGGTTAAGGGAGGGAAAGAGACAGACGGACACAGAGACAGACACACACAGAGCTGTGCATCCCTGTTAGTCAATGTAAAATCTAGTCAGTAATAGATCCTCAGGTCACATGTTTGCAACACAGATGTTCAGTTGGGAATTGAATGGGAAGAGAGATTCCAACAAAGACTTAAAAGAATGATTCATCTGGAAAAAAGGAAAAACTTTGGGATAGGAGGAAGGGATTTGAGATATCTGAAGAACACTGCCATGATATCGTCAAAGCCAGCACCACAGCATGTGACCTTGAGTTGAAGGCAATACCCTGGAAAACATTTTCACAGTTATCAAAAGGATGATCTAACTTGCTCAGTTGTGTTTTCCCCAGTGCCAAATATTCCAGTTTCTCTCTCTGTCTCATTCTCTCTCTCATCTCCAATGTTAGGTGTACTTCTCACACATGTGCATTGGTCACTGTCCCACCCTTGGAAAAGGTGGCCCTTGAAAGAGTGACCATGATTTGAGCAGCTTTCCTGGCACTTGGAGGAGGAGAGGGTCACCTGGGCTCATGACTTCAGCAGATTCAGTCCTGGGTAGCTGGCTCCGCGGAGCAGCAGAAACATCGCAGAGCAAGAGCCAGGTGAAGGAGACAGACAGGAAGCTGAGAGGGAGAAAAGGGAGGAGCTGGAGACAAGAACACACCCTCCCGGTCACGCCTCAGTAACCCACCTCTGGCCAAGCTGCAGCACACAACCGCACCTTCAGCTACTGAGCTCATGGGCGAGTGAATCCGCTGAGCAGCAGAGCACCTGCTCGACACAGTTACCTTTCACACACGGGAAGTCTCTGATGGACATTTTGGATCCAGTCATGACAATGTGGGACTAGACTGCTCCCAGAAGTGTGAGCTCAGATGTCCTGGAGAACTGATGCGCTCTCGCGAGTGAGAGCCCCTTCGCAAGAGTCTCCAGCAGCAGACAAACTTCATTCAGTCATGGCAACATGCAAAGCTTCTGGGCAAAGGACAATATGCACTGAGTGTGAGCTGAGCAGTCCTTATCTTTCACCCTTAACGTGTCTCCTGATCCATTACTTTGCATGATGTTCAAATAAGCAGAGAGCATTTCTACAGAGCAGCAGGGAGAAATCCTATGTGTGTAGAGTTATGGTAAAGGAAAGGAATAATTACACATAAAGTACTAATTTGCTCAATATCATAAAATAGTGGTGAATCATCTTACTTTCTTGAATCTCTAACCTTTAGAAAGTGATTTTGTTTATTGAGAAAAAGGCACCTGGACACTTGGTTTTAACACAGGATGACCAGCTGAAGGGACAGTCTGTGTTTGTGTTTATGTAGCTGCTGTGACGGTTGGTAACGAAGGAAGTATCAAAGCGCTCTCTTGATGTGACTAGTCAGCTGCTGTAAACTTTAACAACAAAAATGTGTAAAAGGGTTACTTTCCACCAGAAGTCTTAGGTAAGGTCATTTTCATCCCTCTAACTCAGAAAGTGATTTTTCTTTCCTTTCTGGTAGCTATTACTATCTTTGATGAAATAAAGTGGAAAATTTAGAAGCAGAAATGAAAATATCAGTAGTGTCTGAAGGCTGAAAACAAGGTCGCACTTCTACATGACTGGATTGTCCCTCTGTTTCCCAGGTGAAAAGGAAACTGGGTTAATCCCAGTCCTACTGATTTTATTTTGCTTTAAAATGGCAGTAGGAGTTGTGAAGATAGATCAAGATGCTCTGTTTGAGCACTGCCCTCAGAACACTTGTGAGGGATTACAGAGTTCCTTCAATGCTGTGCCAGTCTCCTCGTTTGGTACATGCATTATGCAAGTGGGTGGCTCTGTTGGTCACTGGGCACTGTCTGTTCCTGGGTGGAAGAGACACATGCAGAGTGGTCAAGCCAGGAGCTCATCTTCTGGGCCATAGACTTCCAGGGCCTATACCGCGTGCTGGAAACAGAAGCAGGATCCTGGCATCAGACTGCCCTGAGTCTGAATACTTGCCCTAGAGCTGGCTGTCCTGAGGGAAGTGACGTACTTAGAATCTGTCATTACATCTGTGAGATGAAAACAGCATGTGTACCTTACGAAGTTGTCATGAGAATTAGGGGAAAAAAGAAACAAATGTCCCAGTCCTCAGTGAACGGTCATCTATTCCCACCCTGTACACCTCACACATGTAGGGACATTGCAAACACACCTTCAGCCAGAGCAGGGTGTTACCACGGGTGGGACCCTGCCAGAGATGATCCTCAAGAAACACACAAGTCTCCTGTGCCTTGGGCCACCAGGAAGCACCGCCGCCTGGAGGTTCTCTCCTCTGGACTAGAACAAATCCAAGGTAGGTATCTGTGAAGCCAGGACAGATGGAAACAATCCTAGACAAAGTGACCTTGGTTGGAAATCTCCATTCCTGGCATTTGTGATGCCAGCCAGAGCTGGCAGGCTCTGTTTTCCAAGAAGGGCGCTCCCTCCCTGATGGCTTAGGGAAGAGGTCCAGACTTCACCCTGTCTCTTTCCAGAAAACAAGAATCTCTCAGTTGGTGTTTACGAGAAGATTGTGGGTTTCGCTGCTGCTAGAGGTGAAAAGAATGTCACCCTCCTCTCAGCTGAGTGGAGCCCAATGAATTTGCTGAAGGCGTAGAGCTCTCTCTCTCTCTCTTCCTCTCTCTTTCTGTGTGTGTGTGTGTGTGTGTGTGTGTGTGTGTGTGTGTGTGTGTGTGTGTGAAGGGAGCACAAATGGGCTGATGAGTTGGGATAACAGCCTCAGGGCTGAGATCCGTCTTGCACACTGTGTACGCTGTTCAGAAGGGTTAGAAGATGAGCTGGGAGGACTGTCCTGGTGATGCTGCAGGGCAGGTCCTATTGCTGGGTCAGAGGAAGGGTCACCCCACCTGGCCCAGAGAGACGTGGTTGTCGGAGGGCTTGCGCTTGTCAGGCTAGACTTCCATGCTGAGAATGCAGGTAACGCTGAGGAGGGAGGAGGAAGGCCACAGTGCTGCAGGGCTGGGCACATCTGCTGCTTGGAGCCCTTGTGCCCCTGCCCAGGGCTATGCCACAGTGAGAGGGGTGGATATTGGTGTAATCTGGGGTTCCACGTAAATTAGCATAAAATTGTGCATGGCACTGCACCCTGGCCCCCACGTGCTCATCCTGATCCTTGCCTGGCATTTTTATCCCAATAGGAGCGTGGCTGAATATCCAGCCGTGGATGGTGGAACCGCGACTCATGGTAGCTTCCAATCCCAAGTCTTGGAGAAGTGGGCCGAAGAAGAGGACGAAGAGAGTTAGCCAAAGCAAAGACTGACATGTGCTCGGGGGAGAGCCATTTCAACTCCCTGGAGGTGATTCCAGCTTGGGCTCCTGCGGCTGTGGTGTCTATTGCTCTTCAGTAACTAAGGAGCTGGGCAGTGCATATCCCACTGCTGTACCTCCCCGCCTACCAGGACTCTGTGCAATCTTGCTAGATCAAACTGAACCAAAATAGCTGATGAATTTCTTTATTATCATCTTTTATCTTATATAAATTTTATATTTTGTCAAACTCGGAAGGAGTGAGCATATCCTCTTGTAGAAAGAGGCAGCAGCAATTTATTTTAAGACCAACAGCAGCACTAATCTTCCCAAGAACACCCCTCGGAGAGTGGTGCTTGCATTTCTTGTTTCTCTGCTCCTGGAGTTCCAGGCGGGCGGCCCTGGGCTTGGCAGCCTCCCTCCCCTTCGCCTCCCGCTTCTGCTTTTGGCTGAGCTCCTATCCCTTCTCGGCTCCTGGAGCTCAGTTCCTGGCCGGCTACGCTCAGCCCACATTTATTTTACGCACATTTATATGAACCCCGATACAAAGCTTAGCAGGCTCTGTTTCCTTTCCTTCATAGAATTAATTCTAACCTGGCTTTAAGAAGTCAGTTCTCCTTGTGGGTCCTTCATCTTTGCTCCTAAGAGGCATGCCTGGCCCTAGCCCAGAGGGAAAAGATTTCCTATTCCACTGCCCTGCCCAGGCCCCGAGTGTCGTCTGCTTTGGAAATTCCCACCAGTCTCATTTAGAACCACACTTACCCAAGTTGCCTGGGAATTTCTCCCAGAAAGCTTCTCTCTCCCCGGTCTCTCGGGGCTTGATTCCCACAGACCTTGGGTGGTTTAGATTATTGTCTACATCAACATGATAAACTTATTGCGGTTGCTGCGCTTCTCCAAAGAGTTGTGGGAATCATTTGTGAATTGCTTCTTTGATTTTTCTTAAACAAAATCCTGTTTCACTTCAAGTTAAATGAGTGTTCCCAGAGTGGCTTCGTTAGTGGCATTACAGCACGAAAACAGGAGGATGTGACCCGGGGGTCTGATGAAAGTCAGTGGAGGCACCGAGCTTTGCACTTTGAGTTGGATGATCGGGGCCACTGAGCGACACCTCCATACAGCTCAGTGACTCGTGAATAAGGAAGGTAGGTAGGTCTCTACAACTTTCACCACTAAAGAGAAAATCCAAGGACCACACTATTTATTTCTGCTAATAAATACAGCCACTATTCCAGGAAAACAATATAATTTTCCATTATTATTTTATAATAATGGTAGATTATAGCATCTAGCACCTGAAGCTCTTAAACAGGTCACCAGGAACAGCAAAAAGCATTAAGTCTCTTCTCTCAAGCAGCGCGGGTGGTGGTTTTGTCTGGTTTGGCTTTGTCTGTTGTCTTTGTTAGTGAAAGTTCGGAGTCTGTGCTCACTGCGCCTGCTGTGGGAATAGACCCTCTGCCCTCTGCTCTCTGTCCCGCTTTCCATTTTCACATCAAGAAGTCAGGGCAAAGTACATACTTGGGGAGGTCTTCTCAAGTGTCAGCAAAGATAGCATCACTCCCTGGTGAATGACCAGAATCCCAGTGTCCCTTCTGAAACAAAACATTAAGGCTCAGACAAGTGTGGTCAGATTTTCCCAGTCACACAGAAAGCAGCAACAGAGAGGACAAAGGACTACCTCTTTAGGCTCCTGATCTAGTCTGTCCTTCTCACATTCTTTGCTATTGCACTGTGTCTAACACACCTCAAGCAGCACTGAGGTACTGACAGTTACAACTAGAATTTTTGCCCAGAACATTCTGAAGTCTACTGTTCTCGCTGTATTCATGATACTTACTAAATAAGAACAGGTAAACTAGTACCTGTCAGCTTCGTATGAAGCTCAGTAACAACTGTATATAGTCTTGGACACACTACACACACACAGACACACACACACACACCCCCTGCATGCACACACATTCAGTTCTCAGTAACCCCAAAGAAAAGCCCTACAAATGGTAGGTGGAACAACCAAGCTCTTTATAAATGAATTTTAAATTTTATAATAAGCTTTGATTTACAGAAAGCTCCATATACCTGGCATCTATTCTGCCTGCTAAGATTTACCTTAAGAAGAAACTTGCTACAAGTAGAGAACCAATGTCAGTGCACGATTGTTAATTCAAGCATACACTTTACTGAGATTTCTGTTTGTACATGTTCTTTTTCTGTCCCCAATTCCCGTCCTGAATTCCACATTTCCTGGCTGTATGTCCTCATTATTCTGGGCACTGGGGAGTGTCCAAAACTGCCTTCGTTTTTGACGGCCTCGACTCTTCAGGGTCGGGAGTTTTGCAGCAGGACCTTCAGTGAGGGCGTCGGATGTGTTCCTTAGCAGCTCAGAGTTGTAGGTCTCTGGCAGGATCACCAGGTGGACTGCCATTTTCACTGCGTGAGTCAAGGGTACATTTAATTCACATGTTTTATCACAGATGGTGTTAACCTTGGCTGCAGTAGAGTTTGTCAGATTTCTCCACTCTATCCTTTTCTTTTTTTTAAAGCTGATTTTGGTAATGTCGCCCTTGAAGATTGTCGGTAGGTGAAGTCCACACGAGAGCTGCTGCCCCGCCTCCAGGGGAAGAGGAGCTGCAAAAACAACTTACAAAATTGGTTTTTAAACCAGCTGTGTGAGCATTAGAGTGTGTCTGCCACCCCAGGGGCAGCACGGGGGGCATTAGGACAGGAGAGAAGCGAGGTGGGCACGCCTGTCCTGCCTGAGGGGGGGAGCGGAGCTGGCCAGTCTGCACACCCCGGGCTCAGGGCGGACAGCCAGCGCCCGCCGTCCACGTGGCGAGCCTTGCTCGGAGCCTGCTGCTCACTCAACTCGGGTCCGTCACTCAGTCTTTGAACTCAGTCTTTGACCTGGCGCAGCAGGCCAGGTCGCCCTTCCATCCTCCCTCAGCTTGCAGACGAGCAGGTCGGAGCAGGAAGCCGTCGGAGCGCTGCGGGCCGAGGGACGGAGGTGCCCGCCTCTGGCAACAGGCGCGGCCCCCAATGGCACCCTCGGAGCAGCAGGGCCAGCTGCTCGCTCCGCCCCAGCGGGGTCCTTATTCGCTTGGTCACATGTGCCACGGAGAAGCCAGCGTAGGATTCCGCTTAAATCTCTTCAGTTCGTCCTAGGATTTCGGCTTCTCCAGACACGAACGGCCCCCTCCCCGGCTTTCCCCTCTGCCGAACACTAAATGCCTGCCGCGCTTCGATTCCTGCTACTGAGAAGAGGTCCAGGCTGGTGGCCGTCTCACGGCCCGTTTTCAGAGGTACTATCAAAGAGTTTGCGTGGAATTGTCTCTGGAGCAGATTGGCTCAGTTTATTCTGGCAGGTTACAAATCAGCAAATGCCTTCAAAACCAGAGGGGCAGAGGACAGTGGGATAGTTGGTACTAATTTGGTACTTAGTTGGTACTAAGGTTTATAAAAGCATAAAGTCTATAGAGAAAGGAGCTGGTCAGTAGGCGCGAGGACTGAGCGGAAGCTGCGTGCGCAGAGCCGGGCGACAGCCAGCCGGGCGGACCGGATGGACCAGGGAGAGGCGAGCGCCGGAGTCTGGGCTTCGGTCTTTGCCTGCAGTCGCGGCCTTCTCCGCCACACGCCAGCGCCTTCCTTCTCTTCCCTCAGGCTCCTCCTGAGTTTCCCGGATAAGACCTCACCGCCAAGGCTTGCGCAGGGGCAGCGGGGGCAGCCTGACGCTCCTGGGAGCCACTAAGGTAGACTCAAAATCGGCACCACTTCAAGTGTTGACAGTAGACGCCATCCAAAGATCACTCACAGAAGCAACACATTTTTTTCTGATTTAATACATGCCAGACTTATAGATGAGGCCTAGAAAATCCTATTCATTCCCTTAGTCCTTCCAAATTTTATGCTGTTTTACTGCTTTTGACACAATAAGATCTAAGCTGGCTCACTCAGTACACCAGTACCCATCATCCTGTAAACTTTTTTTTTTACCCTCTGAGTATGGAGTTTATTGGTAGCAAAAGTGAGTAGTCTCCGAAGATGTAAGACAGAAAAAAACTTCCATCAAGTTTGCGGCAGGTTTTCCCATGTGAGGCGGGGAACGAAGGCCAGGAGCACATCATACTGCAGGGCTGGCCACGTCCGCGGCTGCTCAGCTTCTGAATGGGGCTCTCCGACCAGAACGGGGCGGTGTAAAGGGTGTGCGGCCAAGCCGCAAGTTCTAATAGCACTGCGACGAAGGTCTGGGAAGAGGGAAAAGAAATTTTACTAAAGGACAGACACCGAGGCCAGTCTCCTGGGTCTCTTGTACGTGTACTCATTCTTACAGAATGGCCTTTCTAGAAATTTTACATAACTCATAACACTCCTGCTCCCCTGGGCTCCATTGAGGGCTCTGTCCTCCAAACTGCATGCCCTTCCTCCAACCCTCTGTCTCCACTAGGCTTAGACATTGAAGTCTTCAGCCCACACTTCTGCCCACCTTCCTTGTCTCCTAGGCTGTTTCACTGAACTTAAAATTCATTCTCTCTCTCTCTCTCTCTCTGTCTTTCTTTTGACAAGGTCTTGCTATATGGTTCAGGCTGGGCTTGAGCTCACTATGTAGCCCAGGCTGGCCTGGAACTCATGGGAACTTTCCTGGCTCAGCCTCCTGAGTGTGTGGTGGATGTGACCCACCACGCTTGGCTTCCTCGCTTTCTAATTCTTTTCAAATGTGAGTGTGAGTTTGATTTCTTGGCTATACAACTAGCTTGTCCACCCAAAAAAGCACACCTTAACTTTCTGCTGTGCTGACTGTGCCTCTTCAAGGTTCAAGCTTAACTCTGATGTCATGTAAGCACAGAAAGAAGTAGATTTGACTTTGCTTATTTGAAAAAGAAGCATTCAGGATCTTCTCTTTGTTTCCGGCATCTGCGTACAATTCTGTTGCACTCTAACAGAAGGAAGGAAGTAAAGAGGCCGGCCTGGAGTGGCAGTGCGCAGGTGCAGGGGCAGAAGCCTCTGTGGCTTCTCCTGGCCTCCTCTCCATTTTATGGGGTGGGTGGAGCTGGTGACCCCGGCCTTTCACAATCTTGGCTCCATTTCTGTTTTGCCTATAGATACTTCCTGTTAAATTACGAAGTTATTGTGTTACCTGGTACCTTCTACGGTCTGGTCCCTCTCTTTTCCTGTCTTTCTAGCAGTGAAGGCCTACATCGAGAAGACAGAGCAAGCTCAAATAAACAATTGAATGCTGAACCTCAAGTGACTAGAAAGAGAGGAGCAAGACAAACCCAAAGCTCGCACTAAGCAGGAAATTATAAGGATCAGGGCAGAAATTAATGCAATAGAAACCAAAAGAACAGTTCAAAAAAATCAATGAATCCAAAAGTTGGTTCTTTGAGAGGATAAACAAAATTGATAGACCCTTAGCCAATCTTACTAAACAAAGGAAGGAAAAGGCTCATACCTATGCTATTAGGAATGAGAACGGAGAAATTACTACCGACCCAGAGGAAGTCCAGGGGATAATAAACACCTACTTTGAAAATTTATACTTTAATAAAATGGAAAATGTAGAAGAAATGGATAGATTTCTAGACACATATGAACTCCCAAAGCTGAATAAAGAAGGTATAGAAATGTTAAATACCCCAATATCAATCCATGAAATTGAAAATGTAATGAAAAACTTGCCAACAAAGAAAAGCCCTGGACCTGATGGTTTTACTGCTGAGTTCTATAAAACTTTTAAAGAAGAGTTAGTGCCTCTACTTCTTAAACTCTTTAATGAAATTGAAAGGGAAGCAGTACTCCTAAACTCATTCCTGGAAGCAAACATTACCCTCATTCTAAAAGCAGAGAAAGACCCAACCAAAAAAGAGAACTACAGGCCAATATCCCTAATGAACATCGAGGCAAAAATCCTCAATAAGATCCTGGCAAACAGAATACAGAGAGTTATCCTATTAACTTCTTTAATAAAGCTTCCTGAGATCCTATTTTATCACTTTTGTGCCTGATGACCCTGTCTCTTCGCCATCACGCTTTGGGTTGCGCGGGTCCCCCGAAGCCAGTGTGCTAACTTCTGCGCTGTCTGTGGCCGTGTGGGGCAGCGGCGGGCCACGGCGCAGGGCTGGCAGAGGAAGTTAGGTCCGGGCCAGGCCTGTTAGGGAGCAGTCGCACCCCTCCCCTCTCCCTTCTCTGTTACTCCTCCTTCTCTCTCTCCTCTTCTCCCTCTCTGCTGCTCCTCTTCTCTCTCACGCTCCGTCTTCCTTTTTCTTTCTCCTCCCTCTCCCTCTGTCTCTCCCCTCTCTGTATCTTTCCCTTCTCTCTCTATCTTCCCGCCTCTCCCTTTCTCTCTGTCTCCCCTCCCTCGCTCCAGGTGCCATCAGCTGAATGACTTCCCCAGTGTGCACTCCTCCTGTACTGTGTTCAGGAGCCACAGGCCTGAAGGGACAGATCCAAGCAAGCGGAGACTGAACTTGCCAAAACTGAGAAATGTTTGTCAAAGCAATGGAAAGCGAGTAGCTTCTCTACTGAGTTTATAAATATTTTCCAGTTTATGAGATCAAAAATCCAGAAACAGGACCTCTAATCCTAGCTTTTTGAGGAATTTCCAAACTGTCCTCCACAGGGGTTGTACGAGTCTACAGTCCCACCAACAATGGAGAAGGGTTCCTTCTTCTCCGCAGCCTCGCCAACATTTGTTGCTGGCTAATTCTGAGATAGCAGCCATTCTTTGTGGAGGGAGATGAAAATTTAATGTTGTTTTCATTTGCATCTCTCGAATGACTAGTGATGTTGAGCATTTCTTCATATGCTTCTTAGCTGCTTTTATTTCTTCCTCTGAAAAGTGTCTGTTCATTTCAGATGCCCATTTTTGAATTGGGCCTTTAAATTTGGGTGGGCTGATTTATTTGAGCCATTTATATATTCTAGATAGTAGCCCTTTGTCGGAGAGGCGGCTGGTAAAGATTCTTTCCCATATTGTTGCTTGCCTTTTTGCTTTGCTGGTGGTTTCTTTTGCTGTGCAGAAACCTCTCAATAGGATGAGATCCCATTTATTGATTTCTTCTACCAGTTCTTGTGCTATGAGGGATTTGTTCATGAAATCTTTCCCAAAACCAATGTCTTCAAGAGTTTTACCTAACCTGTTTTGTAGCAAGTTTGGTGTGTCTGTTTTAATATTTAGGTCCCTAATCCATTTTGATTTTATTTTAGTACATGGTGAAAGAGCTAGGTCTAGCTTTATTTAGTCTTTGGCAGGTTAAAGTCCAGTTTTTCCAGCACCATTTGTTAAAGAGGCTCTCCTTCCACCACTGAGGGTGTTTGGCTCCTTTGTCAAAAATGAGATAGCTTAGTGTGTCTGGAGTTGTTTCTGGATCTTCTAATCTACTCCACTGGTTCTTGGGTCTGTTGCTTTGCCAATACCATGTGGTTTTTATCACAGTGGCTTTGTAGTAGTTTCAAGTTGGGGATTGTAATACCCTCATCATGTCCTTATTGCTTAGAATTGCTTTTGCTGTTCTAGGTCTTTTGTGATTCCAGATGAATTTCTGAATTATTTTTTCTAGATCTGTGAAATACGCCTTTGGGAGTTCAATTGGGATTGCGTTGAATTGTGTAGTAATTGTGGGGGTATATATACACACAAAAATTAAAAGATTCATATCATAGTGACATATGTGCACCTATGTTTATAGCAGCTCAGTTTGTGATTGCTAAATCTTGGAAACAACCCAAATGTCCATCACCTGGAGACTAGATAAAAAGGCTGTGGTTCTTCTACAGAATGGAGTATTACTCTGCCATAAAAAATGATAAGTTTGAATCATTTATACTTAAATGGACATTCCTTGAGGACATCCTCATAAGTGAAATAAATAGGTCACAGATGTGTAAATATCGTATCTTTTCTCTGGTATGAAATAAAGATGTAAATGAGTTCTAGAATGTAAGTTACATATTGTGAAATAGAAAACACTCAAAGCATAATGGAGTGAAGGGGGAAAATAATGAGATTATAACAAAAAGAAAGAAAACAAAGTTTATGTATATGGGGGGTGGGGGTGGTAGGGTGGGTAAGGCTATGGGAAAAAATGAGAATTAAGTTGTGTCATATACTGGTACAAATTCTCATTGTTGAATGCAATCATGATGTGTATATGTAATGTACCAATAAAGATTTCAATTTAAAAAAATCCAGAAATAACTCATTTACAACTTTTCTGAGTGTCTAAGTTACAAGTCATATTTCTGAATTTTTTATTGCCCTGGAATTTCGTGAAGATTCAGTGAGATTACATACACCCAAATAATTCTGAAGCAAAGGGCCACTGTGAACCAACTTGGAGAAGCAATGGCTCTGAAGAGCAGTTGGGTGAGAGGAGATCACGTGACCTACCCCACCCCCACCCCCGCGCGCCCGTGCCCGGGGCACACCACTCACTCACACTCGGAGCGGAGAAAGTGCGCTCAGTGTGCTAGTTTAATGACATAGTTGGGTTTCATGCAGTCTTACAAAATACAGCCCAGGGTTGAAAAATCTCTGGACGTCAAAATATATAGCACCTTTAAAACCGGGGCTAGGAAGTGAGCAGGGGAACCAAGGAGCCCCGAGTCACTGCGCACAAGACAGGCGGCCCCGAGAGCACAGCGCCCGGTGCGGGGATTGGCGCAACCCCCCGGGACGCACACCGAGGCACGACGCGTTCGTGGAAATCCTGGCTGTGCACTGGTGTTAACTTTGGCTTAGGCGTGAAGCTATTTTCAGAACTGTCGCGAACTTACAGGAAGTATCTTTCCTTTTCGTGTGCACGTCACACTGGCGGTTTCAAGCACACACTGCACATGCGGGGGAGCTTGCTTCCCAAGTCTCCCGAGTCACACACGGATGAACAGCCCTGAAACATATGGACACACTATTTTGCCTGAGCTCATCTTAGGAAAATAGAAAATGAAATAAAACAACCAAACCCTTCCCTGATTAAGATACTAGACATGATGGCTCTTTCTAGCAAAGCTTAAAGACTCACAGTCTGGGGAAAAAAGCCTGAATCTCCTTGGGCTCAGCGTGAGCTGTGGCGAAATCAATAAACAAATAAACAAAGAAAAGTAAAGACTAGGGGCTCTGTGAGAGCCGGGCTCCCTGTTCCTTCCCGAGGAATGACTGTGGCGACCACAGGGACTTGGAAAGAGCAGATCCTCAAATCTGCGAGCTGGCCTTCAAGTCAGGCAGCGACTTTTACAAGGACGTTTGTAGGAGGAGGGTGAGGAAAAATAAGATGAGGAGACCCAAGCGGGCAGAGAGGCCTCGGAGAGGGGTGTGACGGAGACTGCCGGGAACTGACCCCCCTCCCGCGGCAGTGTGTGTGTGGAAAGTCTCAATGGCCGGGTCCTGCTGCACAGTGTCCCCGAGTCTCCCAGCCAGGCTTTAGAGAAGAGATAGCCTGCGCCCAGAGGCCTACCCGAGGCACCATCTTGCCCAGCCCACCTCCCCGTGCTGTGCGTGTGCCGGGGCTCTTGAACGGGAGCATCTTTCTCTTAAGAAGTGCACCTGGAGTCCCGGGAACCGACACATCGGCACCTCCACGCCCCCCACACCCGCCAGGCTTTCTGCACGACAGGGCTTTAGTGTATCAGTCCTGCCTCGGCTGCTCCTGGGAGCCAGTTAGAAGCAGCGAGAAAGAAGAGGGTGGACCCGCCAGCACTCATAGCTCCGGCCAGGAGCAAAACAAGTTCCAACCGTCTTGTCGTTCTTGCCCCGCACACAGCCTAGCAGTGAATTTCAAGGTTGTAGAAGGTCAGGAAGATGAAACCACACCAGCTTGTTCCACACCAAATAGCTGTCATTCCATGGCAGAAACCTGCTGTTTTTACATGAAAAATATCTTTGGAACATGTAAAAGGTCCTTCCTTTGTACGGAGATTGCCATTCAGCGACAAGTTCATAGAATCAGAGGGGACAAGAGTGTTTATGTTCTCGCAGAAATTTTTTCTCACTTCTGTAGAAAAGGTAAGAACACATACTTAGCAAATCCTTCTCAACTCTCTCTTCATATATTGATAGCATTTATGATTCAAAAATAACAATAAATCTCTAAAGAATAGAAAAAACTGCCTAAGGGATTCGTTTCTTTAAGAAAAAGTATGGAACAGAAAGTCGGCCTGAGAGGGCGCAGATCAGAGGGTGCAGGACTCCACCTCACAGAGATAACCAGGAATGGCGGGGCTGTGACTGCGCCTCACCAAGAGGGCGTCTCTGCCAAGGGCAGTGTCTCACCAGGAGTGTTGACTGTTCACTCACCTAGTGCACCTAGCTTTGGCCTGGCCTGGTGGTGTCTGTCTGCAGTCCCAGCACTTGGGAGGCTGAGGCTGGAGAAGCGTCTCCAATTTCAATGCAGGGTATTTCCAAGAAAGAAAAAAAGCTCTCAGAGTTGAGGGGGAAATTATACAGAAGAAAAAAAAAAAAGAGGCCTCTAAAACCCTCACAAGTATGAAATCAGAAAAGAAAGATAAGTATTGGAGACTGAAAAGGAAATGAAATAAAAACCACTCCTAATGGTGTGACTCATCTGACCTGCCCACCCCATACAAAAGGACGGAAGTGAATTTCAATCCTACCTCACTACAGAATGGCTCTGTTTTGGGATCAGTTCCATTTCTTAGATGACTGATGTTCTGAATAAAAACGAGGCAAACCTGGTTCTCAAATGCAGGGTCTGTGCTGCATTCAGGATGATGCTGTGCGTTCTCTGCAGGGACTGCCAACAGGCCGACCTGGCTGGTCAGAGGCAAGCAGAGCTCCTCCCGGGCCAAGTTCCCACTTCTGGGACCCCAAAGCTTCCACTTCTGAGCCTCCAGGAAAAGAAAACGAGGGTCTAGTGTTGATTGTCTCTGTGCTGCAGAAGGTGAGCTCTAAGAGAAGCCTTGAGGGCAGGTTGGGGAAAGAGCAGGATGTCCATCAGTTGGATGGAGAGCACAGTGCTCTCTGCTGAGCAGCCTGAGGACTCCACTGTTAGTGCCAGGGCTGCCTGCAAGAGGTACTGTGCATAGAAAACATTCACTCAGGAAGGGGCTGGCAGACCGGGAGTGGGGACACGGTTGGTGCCAGAGCCTCTTTCTCTAAAAGGGGTGTTGTGTGTGTGGAAGGGAAGATGGAGCAAAGATGTTATGACGCAAAGATGCCTTCTACAATCCTCTGCTGTTTCACCATTTTTGTTGACTTCTGAAATGGCCCAAACTCTACTTCTGGGAATCCTGCACCAGCTAAGAAGGTAAAAGAATCCACTGGGAATAAGGAAAGTATGTACCAGGTACTGATTTGTCACCTCGGCCTCCAGGAGGAAGGGGGCAGGACAGATGACCACACAGGCCCTTCTCAGCCTGTATCATGCTCAAGACACAGGGGGAACCTGGCCTTCATAAGAGTCAGAATGTCACAGGGTTTATGGCCACAGGCTCTGCATCTACCATGTGCTGAAATACACCTTTAAAATTCAATACAACATATATTACCTAGAGAAATTCTGAAAGAGAGTGCCTCATATTGAAAAGAGGATAACACGTACCTTCAATATACTATACTAGAAGTCTTCATTAATGTAATAAGATAAGCAAAAACAACAAGAAAATCACTAAGTTTTGGGGAAATTATAAACATACAAATAATCTACTACCAAAGATAAACTCATGCCATAAAATAGATTTTATATTGAACAATAATACAATTTTAGAAGCTAGATATTGTAGGAGAGCCTGGAGATTACAAGAAAGTTTACAGTAATTCAAAGCCACATGTTAGAAAGAAAGAAAGACAAAAATCAATGCATCTACCCCAAGAAGAGAAGTTCCATGTGATGATGGAAAACGAAGAGCAGCAGAATTAAACAGATACTCTAATGTATGCATGAGTGCATAAGTACATACCTATAGATAGAAAAAATTTACAAAGTCAAAGTTTAATCCTTAAAAAGACCAATAGTATTGTTAAATATGCACTAATACCACCAAAGGAGATTGTGGGGTGGTGGAGAATCAAATTACTAGTATTAGGAAAGAAAAGAGGCTCATCAAAGTATATAGACATTATGAAGATTATAAGATATTAGTACCACCTTTATGCCAAGAAATTTGGAAAGCTGGAAGAAACGTTAGCAAAATTCAATACAATAAAAGGAAGAAATACAAAATCTGAGTAACTATTAAATTGAGTGCCTGAACCTATTCCTTTCCCAAAAGTAATTCCATGCTTGCTCTGCTTTGCCAGTGGATTCTAGCAAATATCTAACAAGGAACAGACATCAATCTTACAAAAATGCTTCTGGAGATTTCAGATCATGAGAAATGGGATCCACATGAACTTGTCCCCAATACATAGGATGCACTTTAAAAGAAAAAAAATTAGAGCTCTCTCAAGAACCTTGAAATAGACATTTTAAACAAATCATAAGCAATGGAGTACAAAAAGACAGTGCACTGTAACCTGACTGGGCATATGCCAGGAGTGCAAGTTGATTTATTATTGATAAGCACTATATTTTATTGCATTAACAGAACAAAAGACAAATCCTTTCATCATCCTTTAAAATTCAGCAAGTTCATGTACTGCAATAAAATAGAAATTCAAAATTTTCTCAAGAAAATAAAAATAGATATGAAGTTCTTGATCTGGTGAAGAAAAACTACATAACTACTTACCATGGAATAGTACATGTATATCTAATGGTGCAACACCAAAAGTTTGGCATGGGAACAACATAGATACCCAGGGAAGCACTTCTAATTAGGTTGCATGGGAGTAAGCAAGACCAGGGTATTAAGAAAGTATAGATGAAAGTCAGCAAGAGATTTAGCTCAGTGGTTCTGGTGCCTGCCTTGCAAGCGCAAGGGATTGGGTTCGATCCCCCAGTAACCACATAACAATACTGGGCATGGAGACTCATGCCCACCAGCAATCAGTATCACATACCACAGTGCCAGGCGTGGTGGCTCACGCCTGTAATCCCAGCACTTGAAAGACAGAGGCAAGAGGATTGCTGAGTTTGAGGCTGAGTTCAGAACCAGCCTGAACCACAAAGCAAGACCCTGTCTCAAAAAAAGAAGGAAAAGAAAGTGTAGAATAATTACTCAGTGGCCAAATAATTGTGCGTATTGCAAAATTCAAAATCACAAGAGAGTGAATTGGGCAAAGTTGCTAGAAACAAATTCAGTTTGCAAAACTCAATTATAAATATGTATATTAGAAACAAGTAAGTAGAAAATATATGTAGCAATTTTATCCTGAAAAATTTAAACACTATTGAAAGAATAAATGGTGGAATATACAATACTTGTGAACTCCAAGACTCAGTGCATTAGAGATGTTAATGCTTCTCATATCAAGATGAGCATGGTGGTGCATGGCTATAATGCACCCTGGGAGGCTGAGGCAAGGAAATTCTAAGCTCAAGCCCAGAAGTGACTTAGAAAGACTTTATCTCAAAATAAAAGGGATGGAGATGTAGTTCAGCGCAAAGGCCCTAGGTTCAACTCACAACACTATAAAAATTACTCAAATTAATCCATAGACTGTAAAATCTGAATCAAGCAATAGCATGTTTTGCTATGAAGACTAAGAAACTGACTTTAAAATTAGTATGGAAAGGCAAAGGACCAAAACTACAGTAAGACCCAGGCTTATGAACGAGTTTCATTTGAGGACATCTGTGAGTCAGCTTTTTTCGTAAGACTGATACAGGAATTCTTACACATCTATGACATGAATATAAATGTAAAATTTGTAAAAACCAAATGCATACCCAGAAAAATACTGTAAACAAACTATTTTTACTTTTACCATTACCTTAAAATAGTGGCATAGTTTGGTACAATTGTAAATCGACTATTTTTATTGGTATAGTTTTTTACTGCATTTTCATTCTTGTTTCCGTGGTTGCTGCTTTGTGTTTCCCAGAATTCCCTCCACGTCACCGCTGCTGTTTCTCTGGCTCCCAAACACCGTGTGCTGACTGAGCACTGCGCCAGTGCGTATGGCCACACTGTCCAGCGAGCACACAGCAGCACGGCTGTGATGAGGTCCAGAACACTTATGAACTACTTGCCCTATTTTTTTGCCATCTATGAATGTTCATAAAGCATGATCCATTAGTATCTGTGAAATTTTGCAACTGGAATGTTCAGAAATGAGGGGTTTAACCGTAGTGTTGAAGAAAGAAAAGAATAAATGTAGAAGAATTATTCTTGTCAATAACGAGACCACTTATGGAGCCATAATATCTAAGACAATGTGGGTTCTGCCCAAGAATAGCACACTGACCAATGGAGCAGTCCCAGAAGGTGTGTGTTAAATGAATGGCAAGAGTGATAGTGCAGCTCAGTGAGGAAACATTTTCTTCAGTACATGATATTGGGTGTGTGTGTAAGCTACACACATACACATGCATGCACCTCTTGACCCTTATCAGTTATCAAAATATGAATCAATTTCAAGTTTATTCCAATCTAAATATTTTTAAAAACTTGAGCAAAAAAATGTAATATTTCAAATGTACTAAATAAAAATGAAGAAGTGTGTTATTCTTTTTATATTTAAAATTTTTAATTCACCAACATACAACCTGTAGAGTGGCCTAAAATAATTGCAACACCTCTGTCAAAGTATGTGTGTGTGTATATATACCTATTATATATATACACTATAATATATATTAATATATAATAATATAATATAACATATTAATATATATAATAGGTATATATACACCTAGTTAATCAATATAAGTAACATCTAAAGCTCTTACAAATACATAAAACAACAACCCAATTAAAAATGTGTGTAAGACTGGAGGACACAGTATTTACACTTATTAGTCATGATAAAAATCTAAAGTAGACTGAGATAGAATAGAAGAAATAAAGATGGCACAAAAAAGAGACAAAGTATATTTCCAAGGCAAGATCAGGCTCATATTTAGATGTCCCCCAAAGCCTCATGTGGTCATAAGTGGGGGTCTTGAGAGGTGTCTGGATCTAGAGTGTGATACTGGGATTAAGGACGTGATGTTGAGATTGATTCCCATTGCGATGTTAGGATTAAACTGCTCACCCTGGGTGCGAGTGCTACCTGCCCTAAGGGTGGGTAGCCTAGAAGTATAAGGGAAAGAGAGAAGGTCACTCCGTGCTGCCTGTAGCTTGCTGCCTGCTGCCTGCCACCTGCCATTGTTCTTTCCTCCATCATGATGCCCCTCTGTCATACTGCCCTGCCTTGGCAATGACCAACTACAAACTGAAACCTCTACAAACAGTGAGCCAAATAAAGTTTTACTTTTTAAACTTGGGGTGTTGGGTATTTTGCCTCAAAAATGAGAAAAATAACTAAGACACCAGGTTACCCGCGTCTGGACTTTCATCCTTATTCCCTAGGCTGTGACCAGGCATTCCAAGAACTCAAGATTTGGCTTGTCCTTTTCTCATATACTAGTTTACTACCTGGAAGAACACTTATAAAACCAGACTTGTCGGCACCAAATTTCCCTCTACACTGAAGAATGAACTAATTAGACAGTTTAGATTTGTGACAAGGAACTAGTGGCTGGACCTCAAGAGAAGCTTCGCATCTGTTTCAATTTTCTATCTCCTTAAAACTTTGGGTCAAATCTCTGCTCAGCATTGCCTGAAGACCCTTAACGAGTGTGTTACAAGGTTCAGGGGACTTAAGTCTAGCTAGTCTACGGCACCCTTTCTCAAGATTGAAGGCATCAAGAAAATAGAGATTGATTTTCAGGATTTGAAGGGACATCTGATTGCTACCTTCTACCACATCGGGTTTCAGACTACTGTGGAGGCACGCTCAGAAGTCTGCAGCTACTGTCCTAACTCTATGATCACTTCCCATTCTAGGAGAAGCAGAATCTTGAGATCGCCCTCCGATGAAGTCACTCTTCCAGACAGAGCAGTTAACCATGATGAGAGCCAAGGATGTCCCCACCTCCAAGCAAGAACAACTGCTTTGTGGAAGCTGAAATGTCCCTCGAGACGTGTGGATTCCTCCAGCGCTGATATTGTGGTCAGTCAGACACTGGCCTACCTCAGCTAATCCTCAGAGGCTAATCCATCTGGTACTTCATCATTCTCTTGTGTGAACTGGTCTAATCTGTCAGGGTGTGCTTCCTCCTGCTATTCAAGCCAGAGTCCTCTCTCTCGTCTCCCTCCTTGCTAACTTTGTAGCTTGACCTGTCTCTTCCTCACACGACACACCCTGAGGCGTCTTTCTGTGATGAGAACTGTGGAACCTACTCCAGGGGATGAGTTGTGTTTCCTAGCCCTCTTCTGGAGACATCCTTGGATCCTGATGTCAACAGCCTGGACATCGCTAAAATGAACAACTCGGAGAACAGTGAGTGCTGGCCAGTATGCAGAGCGACTGGAATATCCATACAAAGATACAGAAAGAGGAGAGTGTGCAGAGGGAATGTGGACTGACATATGTACTTGGGAAACTCACCGCCTACCTGTAGAAGTTAAATGCACACATACTGCGTGACTCAGAAATTTCACTGCTAGGCATTCACTTGACAGGGTGGTCTGCATATCAAAAACTATACTGATGAACTCGGATGCTCATACTGCTCTATTCATGTTAGCTCAAACTTGAGAACTGCTCAAATGTCCATCTCTTCATAAAATGAATCATCCCGCTGTAGTATTTTACATAGTGGAATACTATCTGGTACTGAGGAAAAAAATCTAGAATGCTAAAAGGTATGAATTTATTTCAGAACAGTGCTGAAAGACAGTGTTTCAAAACAGTGCAGGAGAAATCAAATACAAAAAAGTTCTACGTGATTCCATTTATATTTCATTTACATGAAGTTCAGAATCAGGCAAAGCGTATCAGTGCAGTGAGAAGTCAGAGAAGCAGCTACCACTTGGGAGGGAGCAGATGGGGACTGCCTGTACTGCTGATGTTTCCTGGGTTCGGATAGAGCTGGCAAGGGTACGTTCATCTCTGGATGCTTGCTAAGTTGTACGCTTACAATTTCTGCATTTTTCCATACGTGTATTGTACATCACTAAATTAGTGATTGATTTATAGTTCATTCTAAACTCCAACATGTTCTATTTTTAAAAATTTTTCATAGGAGTGTTTTTGGCTAAGCTAATTAAAATAAAAAGTTGACTGATTTATACACTAATTTACAAAACCTTTTTACCACCCCCTGAAGGATGAAATCTATTTCTTCTTTGCTGCCAAGGCAGGATTTTCCGTTACTGCCTGTGCTATTGCGTTTGAGAACTGCCATTTCAAACACCCCTGGAAGGTTCCCTTTCTGTTTGCACCCTATTTAACTCACACATTTAGAACTTTTAATCACCAAAGAGTTCCCTTGCACCTTTTAGAGGCATTGGTCAGTTCTCACTCATCATTTTAAGTAGAGGTAAAGTTACATTTTAAAACTTTTTACTGGAATGTAGGCATAAAACGTTGGAGGAAGAAGCTTTTGCTCACCTCCAGATGGCTGCTCAAAGGAAGCATTTCCTGGAACCATGTGTTCTAAGTGAAGTTAGAAAATCTGGAGGAACAGCTAGAGAGAAGACCAGTCCTCCCAGCCATTCATCTGTGTATACTAAAGACACAGAAAGAAAAATGGACACTCTGTCGAGGGTGGACTTTATGAAGGAAGCCGAGTTTACAGAGTGGAAAAGCTGGGCGAGGCATGAGCCCCACGGAAGCCGTTTGGCCTCAGTAGGCCTTTGGGATGATGGGCAGAGCCGAGAAGTCATCACGCGGGAGCTGGAGTTCAAAGCCATCCAATTCAGCCGTTTAGAGAACATGTCTGTCTCCTGAAATTAAAGAATATGTCATGGAGATACTCCCTCATTTAAGAAGGCTGAATTCAAGTGCAAAGGACAGAGTAATGCTTTCTGTGACTGTAATTTCCCACTGATGCTTTCTTTTCTGTTAAAAAGTGAACCCTGGCTGTTTATTCCTCTCCCAGAAGTGCTCACTCCACTTGTGGCTTCTCTCGGCCTCTCGCTCTCCTCCCACAGCTAAATTTCTTTCGAGCTCACAGAACAAAGTCCAAGCTCTATCACAGAGTTTGGTCTCACACCGCTTTCCTGACCTAGTGTGTAAAGCTGGCCCATCACACAGTAGGACCAGACCACGCCACCCGACTTTCCATGGGCTGCTTTCTCTACCCATGCTGTTCCTTTATCAGAACCCCTCTCCAGCCATCTCTGTGGGTGCAGATTTCTATTCTTCTTTTAAGTATTTCAATTATTTCTTTGCTTGTGAAGCATGCGGTGCTTTCTCGCCCTGCTCTGCCTATTTAGTGGCCTTGCCCTCGCTGTGGCCCCTCTTGGTTCAGAGCCCGCATGATACCATGGTTACCATGTCACACAGGAGACTCCCCAGAGTAGGGTGACAATTGTGTCCGGGGCCTTGGCAATGTACCTGGAGCAGACTCTCAGAAGCTCAGTTGAATACACAAATGAAAAATAAGTGTGGAGTAAGCCAAAATGAACATGTGTGTTTATCTATTACTATGAATTTCACCGCTGAATGTAGACTGATGTGTTCAGAGACATGAGTGAAGGGAAAGCTTATTTCTAACAGAGAAGGCACAGTTTCTGCAGTTAACCACTTGGATTTCAACCTCACTTACAAGTAAAAGTCACCTACTCCGTGTCCACAGAGCAAGGCTAACCAACATTGGAAACATGAGTTCTGCGAAAATGAATTCTCATCCATTAATTACTTCAGAGATGACAGTTAATAAATCATCTTCACTAAAGTAAAAGTGGTACCTTCCAATGCTATTTAAAAATAGAAAAAATCCCTTTCTACATGAAAATGTGTGATAGAATCATTTCCAACAATACAGTTGAGCTACGACAATGGAGCCATTTGGCCTGGGATGGAAAAGTGGAAAGAAACTGAGTTTTCTGCACGAGCACCGGCACACACAGTGCGCTCTTGTGCAAACCAGGCTGTGACAAGTTACTTGGATGGCTGAATTGAAACTGGTTCACCAAGCAAAATGGTGCACTGTGTTAGAGAGCGTGAGAGCCGCGGGCTCCGGAGGTTCGCCTTGGCTTGGATTCGCTGTAACACCACCCAGCTCTCTCAAGTTGCAGTATTCGAACCAGGTCCTCTAGATGCTGTGAAACAGATGTTCATTGATGGGAAGAGGAAATAGATGCTGTCCATTGAAAACTGATAGCCACGGCAGAAGAGAAGGCATGTTTGTGTCTACAACACAAGCCGAACATTATGGAAAGTCATGGGCGGCACAGCAAGGCCTAGCTCTCCAGGAATCTGCAGCATTTAGTAAGCTCTTCTGCATACCAACCACGAGAAAGTAGAGTAGCCGAGCGCTCGGGCTCCTGGGCAGAGGCTCTGACTTCAGCTCCTCCCCTCTCAGCTGTGAGACTTTGGCCAAATCACCTGTTCTTTTGTTTCAATTTCATATCTGTGAAACTGATGTGATAATAATGACTACTTCATACAGTTCTTCTGATGGGGACACGAACTGATACATATAAAGCACTTCAAACAGTAAGTAGCACTGTTAATCACTACTGTTGCCACAACTGACGTTATGTAGTGGGATGCTGTTGCTGACTTGGGTTGGTAACTGATTTAACCAAGAGTCCCGGTGAGGAAAAATAATGATCAGGGCTTCCTCGTGGGATAGGTGTCTGCCCCAGTTCTCAGGGCTGAGACTCGTCCTTAGAGAAGCCTGGGACGGAGACGGCTAAAGAGCGCCGAGTTAAGCCTCAGACCGTCCCCCAACACTTGGGAATCGGACTTCACCAAGAATGCTCGTAGCTGTGGGCCGATTGCGCCTTTCCCCGGGAGCTCACCGGGCGTATCTCAGCAACTGAACAGAGCTGTGAGTAGATAATGTTTGGCTTCCGCTTCGGGGCTCCAGATTCCTTCCTCGAATATTTCTCCTCTGCACCTGTTAACCTCCCTGAGCACTCACTCGGCACTCCTTTTCTTATGAAATAATGTCTCCTAATGAGGACTTCTTACCTGAGTGAGTTGTCTACCTGATTTATAATTCATGGTGCGCACAAGACAGACTATACCTTTGGCATCATATCACAATATGTACTAAACTAAGCCACTAGTTGTCAAAATAAGAGCAATTTGGACCCACAAGCTTATCTATTTACAAATTTATTTTTTATAAATTTTAATTAATAGAAATAAACCTACATGTCAGAGTAGTGCTCCCATGATTCCTCTGTTGGAACAGATAGCAACAGAAACTGTGATTTATTTGAGCCCACTTCCCTGACGTGTCAGTTTGTGTTTGTACGTGTTCTTCCATGTTTTATGAACATCACTAATTCTGTCATATCTAACAAACACAAGAGCACTCAGTTTCAAAGTACTGAAAGTCAATTTTGGATAAAAGTCAGTGATTTCTTTTCTGCTCCTGGTAAAGAGGAAGTACCTAGTGTCAGTTAACCTTCCTGCATCCAATCACACAATGGCTGCACCTTGCTTCAGAGCAAGGTAACTAGATGCAGGCTCTGGTCAACAGGCAGCACAAGAGAGCAATGCTGAAAGAAGCCAAGAGGTGAGGCTTCAGACTGCCCAGCCTGCAACTACTCTCAGTCTCCAGAGTTCCAGCAGACACTGGGTCCTCTGGGTTGAGGAAGATGAGATCACAGTGAAGCGGATGCTTTGCATTCTGCAGTCACTCATCCCAAGCGATCTTTGGCTGGGGAAAGGAAGCACTGGGCCACTACAGACAGAACATCTTGGACATTCTGCATCTCTTCCAGCTGATGCTTGCCAGGGCAGAGAGGCAAGAACTAAAAAATAAGATTCATAAGAAAGAAGATAAATTGTATTTGTTGTTGACATAAATGTTTATGAAAAACACTAAGGAATCTGCAAAAACAACCTACTAGATCTAAACATGACTTCAGCAAGCTTAAAACAAACGAGGTCAAAGCCACTGAGTTTCATACTAGCAATAAACATTTCGAATCTGAAATTATAAAATCACTATAATTTCTAATGTGACACCAATAATTAGGAAACACAAACATGAACAAATACATGTAACAAAATTAACTACATATATGAAATTTTATAACAAAACAAATGCAAAATTTGGGACATTAGTCTTTCTAGTTTAGGTAGAATACAAAAAGCACAAAACTACTACATGAAAAAACATACTTATGAACATCAAAATTTCAAACTTTTGTGCTTTGAAAACACCGTTTAAAGGCCATACCACCCTGCACAAGCCTGATCTTGTCTAAAAACATCATTTAAGGGCTGGGGATTTAGCTCAGTGGTTCCGGTGCCTGTCTTGCAAGTGCAAGGACCCGGGTTCGATCCCCGGTAACCACATACCATACTGGGCGTGGAGACTCACCCCAGCAGCAACCAGTACCACACACCACAGTGCCGGGCGGGGTGGCTCACACCTGTAATCCCAGCACTGGGGAGGCAGAGGCAGGAGGATTGTGATGTGAGTTTGAGGCTGAGCTCAGGGCCAGCCTGAACCACAAAGTGAGACCGTGTCTCAAAAAACCTAAAAAAAAAAAAAAAAAATCATTTAAAAATAAAGGACAAAAAATATCTGACTCCTATAAATAAATTAAATGAATTGCATGTACAATTTATGTAAAACTTGTAACTCATTAGTAAGAAGGTAATCAAGTCAATTTTTAAGAGGACAGTAAGTTCAAAGATAAATACCATAAAATACGTGAAGGTCCAAAGCCCATGATGAGACATTCATTATCAAGAGCCATCTGTGGAACTTAATTAAATTCAAATTGAACTTGCAGTGAAATACTACTGAACAATACAGTGCTAAATGGCTGCCAATATCGACTGGCATTTATTAAAAACCATGTAAACACAGCACAGCATCATGAAAACATCAATTTGTGGCAAGAATATAAGGAGAGTGAGTCCTCACACATTGCTCTTGGAAAGTGAAATGGCGTGGTCACTTTGGAAAGCAGTCCTATAGTCTCATACCGTTGTGTATCGCTTAGTCATTCTGATATACTCAGTTGAGAGAAGTTAAAATATATCTGTGGAGAAACTTCACTAATGTAGACAGTAACTTTATGAATAATGGTGTGGAACTGGAGACAATGTAATACTGAACAGGTGAAATGATAAACAAATTGTAGCGAATTCATACCCTGCAAAACTACTCACCAATACAAATGAACAGACTCCTGAAGGAGTTCTACAGCAACTGACGAGCCGTGGAAAAATGAGACTGAGCAAACGAAAGCCAAAGCATTTAGGGCAGATTGTCATGTAACCAAACGTTCGAAAACACAGCCTTCGGAGCAGGGATATATCTGGACTCCCTGAAGACAGAGATGAGGGGATTTATTGTGAAGAAGGTACAAAGGAGTTTTTTAGAGGCCAGAGAAATATTTTATAAATCAATCTTATTGATTTCTGCCAATATATGGTTTTGTCACACGGGACCGTAGACTTAAAGTGGGTATGTTTTATTGCTTATAATTTGAGCCTCAATAACACTTCATTTTGAAGAAGTCTTGATAAAATCTAGTGGAAGAGGACTGTTCTTAGAAATACACATGTTATAAACTTGCTTGAAAACAGGTTTTTTATTTTTTATTTTTATTTATTTATTTATTTATTTTGAGACAGGGTCTTGCTTTGTGGTTCAGGCTGGCTCTGAGTCAGCCTTGAACTCAGAAATCTTCCTGCCTCTGCCTCCCAAGTGCGGGGATTACAGGTGTGAGCCGCCACACCCAGCACTGTGGAATGTGGTGCTGATTGCCAGTGAGCATGAGTCCCCATGCCTGGCACTGTGGTATGTGGTTCTGATTGCTGGTGGGCATGAGGCTCCACACCCACCATTATTGCATGTGGTTACCAGGGATTGAACTCTGGCTCTTGTACTTGCAAAGCAGGCACCAGAACCACTGAGCTAAAACCCTGGACCAGCTTGAAAACATTTTGACATTATCATATTTACCTAAAGATGTAAGCTTCTTATTACTCAACAGATTTCTCCAGGAAACATGTTTTAAATAAACCTTGTCCTGATGTTCATGAGGAACTCAAGAACCAGGAAAATTTAAGGTGGTTTTGAGGAAGTGAATGAGGAGAATCAGCCTTACCAGAAATCATGACACTATAAGTTTATACATTATAATATAGTTATATATGTATTATATAACCTCTTATATTATTTATAATTATATATTAGATGTTAATATATATTACATATACTAATATATTGTGATATTTGTGTAAAAGTAAAATATATCATAGAGATGCTAGAAACATATAGCCAGGGTTATTTAGTAGGGAAATAATAACTGTTACACATGACAACACATCTAATACTTGGGTGTGTGGTACGTTTCTATATATCTTGGTAGTGTTAGGCACAGTCACAAGCACCTTTTGATATTAAGGCATTGCCCCACGATCAGTCTGTCAATGACAACTATTCAAATATGTGACTTTCAGGAATTTTTACTCAATATAATTGATCAATTGAATATGCTATTGAACATTTAGTGCTAAAGTGAAAGCTTAAAGAAAAATTTTTATTTTGATTCTCACAAAATAAATACAGATTTAAATCTCTAAAATATCTTTTTCTCCCATAAATGACTGCTTCCTACACACACATAGACACACACACACACACACACACTAACTTTAATGGCTAGGCTATTTGATGATTTTAAAACAGTATGCATGACTATATTACAATACAGTGGAAGCGGGAGGGAAAGCGAGGCATGCTTATAAGTAGACGATATTATTAGAACAGTAAAGCAGGTATTGTTGAGCATTCTCTGCTTCATAGGCAAATCCTATAGATGTCTCAAGGTCTGTGTGATTAACAACATTGCCTTCAAAATAGGTTGCTCAAATTCAGATCTCACAAGTCATCTGTTAAAACAATCCCTTAAAATCACATCTATTAAAAACAATATAAATACAACATGGATGTCATGACAGTGAATTCACTGCACGTGTCTCTTCACTGAATGCAAGTAGAGAGAGCTCTCTGGATGGCAAGGAGAGCGGAGTTTAAGTGGATCTGACTTGGTCAGAGGGAATGTCCTCCCGGAAGTCAGTTATAATTCCCGCCGTGCTTTGGTAGGCAGCAGTAGCACACCCGTCTTTTTCCAAGCACATGTCAATGCTTTAGTAAACGACGGGGTACAAGCATCCTTCGGCTAGACTAGAAATGGTAGCAAGATTAAGAGGTAAATGTACATATGCACTTAAACATTGTAAAATGACATGACAGAGTACATTAAATAAGCTTAATAACTCAAAAAAAGGTTTTATGTTGTAGCCACTGGGCAAATCTGGTCCTTTTAAGAATCAGAAGAGGGTGGGGATTTAGCTCAGTGGTTTGGGCACCTGTCTTGCAAGTGCAAGGACCCGGGTTCAATCCTCGGTAACCACATACAATACTGGGTGTGAAGACTCACGCCCAGCAGCAATCAGTACCACACACCACAGTGCTGGGCGTGGTAGCTCATGCCTGTAATCCCCACACTTGGGAGGCAGAGGCAGGAGGATTGCTGTGCTGTGAGTTTGAGGCTGAGCTCAGGGCCAGCCTGAACTACAAAGTGAGACCCTGTCTCAAAAAAACAAAACAAAAAAAAGAATCAGAAGAGGGTTCCATAGACGCAGACAGGAAACTTGCCTGAGAGATCTTGAAGCAGACACAGGCACAGTGGTGGTCACAGTGCGATGAGGCCCGAGAGTCTGGGTCACCACTGAGCTCACATCTTGTCCTCCGAGGACTCAGCCTGTGACACTGGATCAGTGCTGGACTGTCCGTGCCAATTTGTCAACAGCAAAAGAGATTACTAATGCTTAGCTCACACTATTGTAAATACTTAATGAAGTTTTATGTTAGGCAACAGTAACACCACTTATTTAGCTCAAGAAGCACTTAACAGATGCTCATTTGTCATTATTATTTTGGTTCTTCAAAGAAGAGGATTGACATGGGAAAAGGCAAAATGATTGCTGAAGGCTGTGTGGATAGTCTGATTGTAATTCTGGTGAAATGCATCGTCCCCCAACACACATACTCATTAGAATGCAAGCCAAGAAGAGATGACAGTTGTAGCAGTGTAGTTATAAGAACTTAACAAAGACTGATAAAAGAAAAACTTAAGTGAGATCAAATTCTAAAAAGCTCATGTGAGCATTCAGCTAATTATGAATTGGCATAACACCCAAATGTAAGTGATAGCATGTTCTAGGGAGGAGCAGGAGGGGAAACTTCAACAAAGAGGTTGCTGAGGCAGACAAAGATAATAGCTTTGATTG
>PVIR01012504.1:0-44535 GCA_004026965.1 Petromus typicus
TACACAGTTAGATGCAGAATTTCCCAAATCATCTAGCTACACTTATAGATTCAGAAAAATGTCTTTATTTCTGAGCAGGTAGCAAAGTGCATTCCCAGAGTTTAAATTCTGAAGCCAAAGTTTAGGGCTCCCTCATTGCACCTGGCCATTTCTTACTAGATAGCCAACCTTAGGCAAATTATTGAACATCTGCTTCAGTTTCTCATCTATGAAGCAGAGAGAAATATCATTTTTAACTTACATATCAAGAACAAAGCTTGGTACAAATTAACTACTGGATCGATGTGAGTTACTTCATGAGATCGTGTCACAGGAGACAATTTGTTCTCAAGTTGAAGGAACGCCAAAGCACAAACCCACAGTTCTACTAGAGTAGACCACTGCTACATCCATTGTCTCTCAAATGCTACTTAATCTAAGGGGATGAAGAGACACCTCCTGCAGCAGCTTATTTGTGGCTATGAGGTGGCATGGGTGAGCCCTGACTGCTCCCTAAATTTGATATCTTACCTTCTTTCTCTCAGTCATCTTAAATAAGTAAAGGCCACGTTAACCTGGGGAATCCTACGAGATGTGAGATTGAAACTCCCTTCCCGAGCTCTGGATGAATGCAGAGATTCAGCAAACATCTTTCCTGTCCCTACAGATGGGCTTTTCAGGGCAATGAGGTGAGGCTCCTGTCTCTGTGGTTCTGTTGACCATTATGATTTAAGGTCAAGTAGCCTAAGGGGCCCCTCGCATTCACCCCACACCATGATCAACGCACTGACAATGATATTCGCATGGCAGTTTGCAAAATACTCTCGTGTTTCTCATTTGAGTCTCACCACAACTTTTGTGAGGACATAAGGAAGAATCTATGACCTGAACTCTAAGTCTAATTGTTTGGTAATTGTCCACAAATTTGCTACATCCTTTGCACATGCCAGGTGCTGCAGTAGACAATAGGGATTTAGCAGTAGCCAAGATTTCTTTGCAGGGTGATCTGGGGCTAGAATCAATCCCTGGAAAGGAGCTCAGGGATTGAAAAGCAATACGTGAGCAGCTTATAAATTATAAGGCTAATATAATGATGGCTTTTATCATGAGCTATCAGGTTAAATGCTTTACATTACATGACTTCATATAATCCTCACAGAAGTGGATACCATAATCTGCACTTCTCAAGATATGGGACCTGAGGTGTTCATATCAGTGGTTTGACATGATAAAGATGCCTAAATCAGTGAAGAACTCATCTGTAGCATGCGTAGAGCATGCCAGTACACTAAGTGTGCCAATTTGTAAGACTCTCCATGTGTTTCTGTAATCAATTACCATACATGTGCTTGGTAGCCAGGAAGGAGTTTAACACATCTTAGAACATGGGGTTTTTCAGAAATAAGGAATCAAGGGAGCTAATATTTAGTATTAGTTTATAGAAATTCAAAGAAGTCAAAACCATGGGCCACAGTATTTAGCCTGATGATGATGCTGCTGGTATATCTGAAAATATGTAAGGAACAATAATGGCTCTATATTTTGAACCTCATAAGAGGATTGGCTCTAAAATCACCTCATTACATACAAATAATGTACAATAAAAACTTCTCTGTAAAACATTTTCCATCACTCCTAGTTCCATCACTGATCAGACAATTTTAAAAAATAATGCACTTCAGTTTTTTTTCAGGGATTCTGAAGCATTTAAAACTAATCAGAGTTCTTCCCATGGGTATAAAACTCTTGACTTGACTGTGCCTACTGTACAAGTCACAGAATTGGTAGCACTCAGGAGTGTCTACACAAAAGTATAAACCTAATTTAACATCAAAGTGTCTTGATTGTATCTTTAAATATTTTCATTACTTAAAAAGAGAAAAATAAAAATAAGTCAACGTAAGAAACTAAGAAATAATGTTTTGAAAAGCTTGTGGAAAAGAGGAATAGGAAAATTATAAGGCTACAGAGAGATGGTAATAAATTAGAAAATAAAATTATTTGAATTAATCTAAGAGTGAGCCTTAAAAATAAAATCAAAAAATGTCTACAGTTTATCTATCAACTGGTATGTATACTCCATAAAAGCACAATGCTGGCATAACAGACTCATAATAAAGTTTTAAAACAAGAAGTAAATTAAGAAAAAAGGAACTTGAAAAGCAATCTGTGTCTTTGAATATGATTGCCATTTGTTTATTTTTTGCATAAAGAGGAAAATGAATAAAGGAGTTTACATCAATTGTGCACATACTCTATGGACCAAAGCTCAGCCACTTTTCTCTCCTCGATGCCAGAAGACCGAACAAGACCACCTTCTTGTTCCCAGAAGAAAATGAAACAATTTCGTTTCTCTTCAATCAGCAATATATGGATATTATCTTCTCTGCCTGACCTCTCTAAACACACATTGTCTTCACCTCTATCAGGCATTCCCCACTTTGTGTATTATGCATCTTTTCAAGGTTTATCTTTGCTAAGCAGTTGGCAACGTTCAAGAAAAAAGAGATCATATCATATCCTAAACAACCCCAGCACGGGCCCTGTGTGCTCAAAAATTCCTCACTCCTACAGAGTGGATTTCAATTTACAGAATGTCTTCACAGATTTATCTCATTGTTGGCTGTTCAAGTGGAGCAAGGATATTTCTAACTTTATGATATACGAATGTTTAGATAAGTGGTAGAATGTTGAGCAAAGTAAATGTTTCCATTCCATCCAGTTTAACCAGGCCAGCATAGGCATACCTTTTGCTTTCCTTCCTAAAATAAACTCCACTAGGCCTTGCCTTCTTTCTTTCCTTCCTCCTTTCTTCCCTCTTTCTTTCCTTTCTTAGTTTGTTTCTTTCTTCTACCGACCTTCAAAAAGTGTTTAGATCCATACTCCTCAGTGAGGTGGTGTATCCTTTTTGTGCTACCTTTTCTACCTTTCGGGTCCAGGTAATCTTAGTTAAAAAGACATCACTTCAACACACCAGAGCTGTTCACAGAAGGAACCCCAGACTCTGTATCTCTGCTTGGAGGACAACTGCAATCTTGAGTTGCATTGTGACCTGTATAAAAAACAGATTTCCATTGTGATAAGCCATTGTAACATTGGGTTCTTGTTACAGCAGCAAGTATGATTTTTCATGACTCCTATCTTTATCAGTTCAAGTCCTTCTGTCACCTGAAGGGACCACATGGTTTGAACATGGATGACCTTGCAAAAGCCTCAGCCTCATAGTTCCTCCTAACTTCACTAACCTTCATGATTTTTCTTCCTTTACTGCCATTTAACCACAGCCTTTGAGCTTGTCATCCTTTCGAATTTCTCAGCTATTCCTGTTCTGCAATGTTAAGTTCTCTCACCCATTTTTAAAAATACTTTTCAGATCTTCACTTCCTTTCCTACCCATTTTATTCTCAGTAGTCCATGGACTAGTCACTTTTTAGACAACCAGGACCCTGTACTCTTTTGACCACTTGGCCTTCCATTATACCACTCTGGAGAAACTCTCAACTTGGGTCAGCTCAATGGACCAGCTCCTCTGCGCCTGGACTTAACCTTGCTGGGCACTGCTGGCAGAAAACAAAGAAATCACAAACATAGATGTTATGTTAGATGTGTTGATAGATGTGTTGTCATCTGCCCTGTTAATTTTCCCTATTCTCTTTCTCGTTTTTCACCACAACTATTTCAAGTATTGTCTGGTGTCTTTAGGTCCTTCCCGACTTATCACTTCCCTCTCACTCTCATCACATGACTTCCTATTCTATGATCTTCAGGTAAAGTCTCTTAGTGTTCTATCCAGTCTTCCAAGTCTCATGTTCACAGCCCTCACCTTCTCTTCCCCTCTCTCTGAAAGGAAGAAATACTCTGTGTTACTCCCATCCGTCCTGGTCCTGCAACACCTCGCCTTTGCTTCATTCTGCTCACTTCACCTCAATTAGAGATCTTCATTCTTCCTCCACTAGCTTCTCTATCCTAGTTTAGATAAGCCTAAACCTTCTGCAACTCAACAGCCCTTCCTACATTGTGCGCCTCTTTGCATAATTCTCTTTCTGTCTTTTGTTTTACATCCTCCCCCCCTTTCAAATTTCTTGAGAAATGCCTGCACCTCCTCATTCCTCCTGCATTCCTCAGCCCACCACCATCTGGCTCCCTCCTCCACTTAACTACTTGTGCCAAGGTCACCTGTTCTTTACGTCTTGCAAACAGTTTCAGGCTTCTCTTCCTTACTATTTCTGAAGTATTTAACCCTGCTGGACATTGTCACTTATTCCCCGTTTGGTTTTGGTGATTCTATACTCCCCTCTGGTGTATATCTGACTGCTTGGCCTCGCCTTTTCAGGCTCTTGCCCTTCCAACCAACTGCTTAAATTTTGCTGTCTCCTTTCTGACTGCATATTCTCTGATTTATTTTATCCATGCCCAGGGATTTGATTTCTAAGTGTTGATGGCCAAAATATAAATCTCCAGCTCAGCTTTTTGTTCAGAGCTCCAGGCAGCTTCATCTGTCTCTGTGCCGAGCACTTCTTTGTACCCTGTGGGCTGCTCAAACTCAACACATCTAAAATGAAATTTACTTTCTCTCTCTTCAAGTGTATCCTCCATCTTGAAAAATGGCATCCGATTTTTCTGTAATGCCAAACAGCAAGCCAGAGGCTCAGCCTTGCTCTCCCTACCTTCTCTCACCTAATCAAGCACAAATCTTGTCGGTTCTAGCATTTAACCACACCTCAATTTAAGCCATCATCCTTGCTTCCCAGATCATTTTTACACTTCCCTACCATCTGCGTTAGGTCAGAAAACTTTCCAGAATACTGTACTAATCTCTGCCAGTGTCAAGTTCAGCTGCTGAAACCCTTCACCAGCCAACCCTACAGCTTTCAGAAGGTGTACAAGACCCTTTATAGTCTGACTTCTGCCTATTTTTCCATCTTCCCCTCTGTAGGGCTCCTACATCTAACCATCTTCCCTGAGGTTCTGGAAAGAGCCCAAGACTTGAAGGACCCCGGATGTACATGTTCTCTCTGGTCTCAGACTCTCACCATGATGCTTCCTCTAGCTGGACCAGAATCTCTCATCTTGTCATTGATGTGATTCAAGGAGGTCCCCACATCCTAGATGAAGGCTTGAACTTGGCCCCTGGAGTAAGTTGTTGGCTCATGTCATGGAAAGAGGATCTCAAGATACATAGGTGTGAGGCACAGAGATGGAATCAAAAGGTGAAGGAGACTAGGAAAAAGACTTCAGCTGATACAACTGGAGGAGGCACACTTTGATGAAGGGGTTCGGGCTGGCCTGACTACCAAAACACAAGCATGCTTTCATGGTTTAGCTGAGTCAGCCAGGGCCCAGTGGATCACAGTCTCAGCCCTGGTTTCTGTGGCCCTGGAAGATTCCTTATGGCGATGGCAGTCCAGTTCCCATGAGGTGATCATCCTTGCTCAGGACAAGTCTGCCTCTCATCCTTCATGGTGCAATTGCTCCTCCTTGGAGTGAGATGGCCTAAGAGGCTCTACCTTTCCTGGAATCCAGCTGACCATGGGTTCAGGACAATGGCTGGAGACTTCCAGGCACTGCTCCTGGGTGGTGTGAAACTGGGTACTGTGCAAGCTGGCAACTAGGGTTCTTGTAAACCCTGAAATTTTAGTTACTCTTGTCTTGGTGTCCTGCCTGAAGGAGGCATCAAACAGACTAGTTAAATTTAGAGCTAATGAAACTTGTTTCACAAGGTTTTCTTAAATGATTATCGTTCCTACATGCAGAACTGGACAGGACTCTAACCTAGTTTTAAGAAATGAGGCAGACATTTGATCCTTGGTACCACACACCCAGAGAGACAGAGACAGAGAGAGAGAGAGAGAGACAGAGACAGAGATAGACAGACAGACAGACAGACAGACACACACACACACACACACACAGTTTGAGTGTATGTATCTCATTTCTACTTATCTGTATTTCTACTGTCTAACCTCATTCTCATCCCATCTATTTTTTCTCACTGTCTTGGAATATTATATCCTCAGGGATACTTCTCTGGACTGTCAGCATCATCCTTCTTTGTTTCTTCCAGTGCTTTGTGATTATCTTTACAGTTGCCTATACAGGAGTGATTTGTCTGTATAAATCCAACAGTCATTATGCTAAAACTGTACCCTCCTATCATCACCACAATCCTGCCCATCTTGGGCTACTAGGTAGTGGTAAACACCCTGTATTGGTTTCCCTGCTTCCATCCCTGAATTCTCCTAACTCAGCACCTCAACATTATTAGGAGAGGATTCACTTTCACATGCAAACTGAATTAATTCCCTGCCCCGCTTTGAAAAGGCTGTTAGGGAGGATTTAACTCAGAACTGGTAGATGTTTAGAAAAAGTTGTTTAAATGTGTGAATACATGAATAAGGTCAAAGGTGGCTTCAGAGAAAATTTTTGCTGAGTCTTTTAGGATTCTTTGATCAATGTAAAATAGAGGGAGAACATTCTATGCTAGGAGGAATACATGTTGAGGACCCTGAGTAGGCCAGATTGAAATCAGACCTTTAGATAGAAGAATTGTAGGAATTAACACCGGAAAAGTTGTCCAGAGTTAAGGAGAATATGCCATCACCTATGTTTTATTCAGACAGAATTTAAATCTGCAGCTAATTTCTGTAATTGAAGCTGACAAACTTTAGGACATTCAATAGGAAATGAAAGAAATGTTTAATGACAGGTTAGTTTTGTTTGGAGCCAGTGGTAGAGCAAAACTGTTCGCCTCATGAGCCAGTGTGAAATGAGGAAGAGAGGGCCTTCCCCCATCCTCATTGTAAGCACACCTTCAATAACCTACAGTGTTTTGGAAGACTGCAAACTCAGTGTTGCAGTAATGCTGGAAGAACCCAGGAAAGACCTTGAGAGGGGAAAGAGCTGAGAGAGCAACTAGACATAATTTTATCATTTCAATGTACTGATATGAAAATAAGTGAATAAAGGACGATGTAGAGAAGATATTTTTTTTTAAAAAAAAATCAGTTACTGTAGAATTTGGCCAAAGCAAGTACCTGTTTGGATATGTAATCTTTAGATGTATATTAACACCACTTGGTAAAAGGTAAACATTCAACAGAGTTGGAGCAAAGAATGATTCACAAATCAGACAGCACTCGGAACCAGAAATGATGCAGAGAATTCCACTCTTTAACATGTGCAGTAAACATTTATAGACAGAAAAAAACTGAAGAAAACAATAACAAGGAACAAAAACTAGACTCTTTGTTTCCAAGTTTCCTTGTTAAGAGCAGAAAGGACTTCGGTATTGTGCTAGCTTAAACTAACCTCTTTGGGAATTTAGTTTCTCTCTTCTTTCGCTTTCTCTTTTTCCTTGCTCCTTGGCCCTCCCTCTTGATTTCTTGGAAAGTCACACAAATGATTTATGATTTAGTTTCAGCTTCTTGAGGTGAAATGTTAGCATGAGTGATTCATTTTGGTCTGGTCTTTTGGGATCAAGTGCAAAAGTTCAGTCCAGATCAATGATGTACTACAAATTTTATATGCATCACGTTATTGGTGATGATATCTTTCCCACAGCTATTGCGAGGTTCATGGCTAGAACTTCTGTAAACTAAAGAGAAGTTAACAAGAGAAGGATGTACACATTTACTTTGTGTTTCACAACCCAGGTGCCCTCAAAAATAAGACTCAAAGAAACAGGTACATTTGCATATTTTTATTCTTAGGTTTGATGTAGCAGTGGACAATTGTAAAGAAGTATGACTTAGAAATGAGGGTACCATCTAGAGATAATAAACTGTTAGGAAGTCCGGGAAACCTGTTTATTCAGATGCTTGTCTGTGTCCTTCTGTCTTCCGTGAGTCTTCATCGGGTCAGATGGTTGAGGGAAGCCTAACAGTGACCAGCTTCTACTAATTTCTCAAATATCAATGTGCCGTATTTTGGGATAGAATGTTCTGAGCCCCATCACTATTTAAACATAATCACACCCTTATGAAACTAATTTAACCAAAAAGAATAGATGACAATAACATCAAGAATAATTTGGGAAAGAGTGCCTCAATTTAAAATGGGGGGAAAAATGCCTCCAATTTTGTATTCAGAGAAAATGATAGTTTTAAGACCATGTTCTGATGGATAGAAGCTTGACTGACAAACTCAAATGCTTCAGGGAAAGACTATTTATTCTCTTCACCACAAAATGAATAGTTCTGTTTAATGGTATGAATCATCTTTGATAGGCTAATACTTAAAACTTGATATTTAACTTCTTCATCTACTTGAAGACTGGATTAATATAGTTTATATCAGTGTTTTTAAAGGCTTTTTAAAAAATAGATTGAGAATAAAGCTATCTAATTTAAATTCCTAGATTCATAATGATGGAAGAATGTCCTGCTTGTGCATCCTGTGATTAACTCAACAAATACTTACGTTTTGCTTCTATAGTTTAGAATGCAAGTCCTCAACCACATTGTGTTGAAGTTTTGATCCACAGGGTGGCACTATTTAAAGAGGAACTTAAAGAGGTGGGGACTAATGGGAGGTCTATAGGTTATTGGAGGTATGTTTATAGTGATGATGGGAGAAGAGTCCCCTCTTAACTCATTTCTCACTGGCTCATCAGGCAGTTTTGCTCTACCATACAACCCGACTGCCACAGGCTGCAAACAAAACTAACCTGTCATGGGTCAGAATCACCAAAAATCTAAGCCAAAACAAACCTTTTCTCTTTATAAATTGATTACCTCAGTTATTTTGTTATTGTGATGGAAAGATGACTAATGCACATGCCACTAGTAAAAAACCTGAGTAATAATGAGACACTTATTTTGTAAATGTATGGTTATACAATTATTTTTCAGGAACATGTTAAATATTAGCTACCATGACTGACTATGGGTTGTGAAAATATTAAAACATATTTTATGATAAAGTAGAATTTAAGAGTAAAATTAGTGAAATGGTTAAGTGGGCTGGGTGTATCTTCTCCCTCCATGCAACAGGCTGATATTACTGAAATGGCAACAGTCTCAGGAGCAATAGAGAAAAGGAATCTCTACTGGTTCAGCACCATTTAGAAAAGACCAGCTATAGCAATGACTTAGCCTTAACGTTGGAAATTGAGCTGAAAGGTAAAACGTAATCTGTTTTTTGACTATAAATGGCACGTTAGGTTGTAAAGAATACATAAGCCTATACGTACTATAGACTTCCTAGACTAAAATTAAAATCTTCTAGACTTCTCTAGCACTAAGTTTATGAAACAAGTAGTGATTGAACAAAAGAAGAGACAAGAGACATGTAAAGGAGAGGAAAGAAAATGAAAAGAACAGACTTTCCATTTGGTGCCAAATTCAGTGGCATATTTTTCCTTGAGAATTAAAAAAAAAAAACCCATAAATTATAAACATGAATAATATGTACAAACATATATTCTGGTTGCTGTCAAAATGATATTGTAGCTATTTTTTAAAAAAATTTTTATTTGATATTCAGTTACTTTTATCCAGCCAAAATTAAATACTTCCTGGAAGCTGCCACAAAGAGAATGAAGGAGAACATTTAAAATAATGAATAAAATAATCTTACCACACCCATGAGCGCAGGAAGACATAGTGGCCAATGGCTTGTGTCAATTTTTCAGCACAGGTCTAAGATCTATGGTGAGTAAGATATGCTCTTGGAGTTAGTTTTCCAACAGAAATGTAAGATTTTTTTTTTTTTTAGGTTTTTGATGAGACAGGGTCTCGCTTTGTAGTTCAGGCTGGCCCTGAGCTCAGCCTCAAACTCACATCACAGCAATCCTCCTGCCTCTGCCTCCCGAGTGCTGGGATTACAGGCGTGAGCCACCATGCCCGGCACTGTGGTTTGTGGTACTGGTTGCTGCTGGGTGTGAGTCTCCACACCCAGTATTGTATGTGGTTACCAGAGATAGAACCCGGGTCCTTGCGCTTGCAAGACAGGCGCCAGAACCACTGAGCTAAATCCCCAGCCCCAGAAATGTAAGATTTATGGTGAATATCTTCAATCTTAAAGGTCTTCCTGATGGTCAGTAGTAGCATCCTCTTCTGAGCAGGCTATGGTGGGGACCAGAGAACCAATCTGCTGTCTGTAGTAGATTGAGACAAGGCCAGGCAAGGATCTGACCTTTCAAGTTTCACAATGGAATGAAAAGGATTCTTAATTTTACTATTTAAAAATGTGCAGCTAAGTTGTCCGGGTGCTCACTAGTAGATACCTTGGCTACTGACAGAGGTCTCAGTGGTCCTGTCAAGAACCCAGGCTTTGGAGTCAGGGGTATGGGATCAGACCTTATCCTGGCTACCTGCTAGGGCTGCTACAGAACCTCAAGCAATTTTCCTATCTGAAGGTTGTTCTGCTAATGTGTACCAGTTTATGGTTATGTAAGCATAGGACCTCAAGCTATGGCAGGTGCAGGGCTAGCAAGTACTGTCCCTCCTGGGGTCTCCACACTGCTGCTGCTCAGACTCAACCTGCAGGACACAGTTCCCGGTTATTTTCTTCTTACACGATGCTTAAAATTATAGAATCTTTACCTAACACCCAGTGATATCTAGATACCTACTTCCAGCAATTATGATAATTCCAAATTTAGAATCTTAATAATAAATCAAAAAGATTTCCTTAAAAAGCACTCTGCAAAATGTGCCGAAGCCAGACAAACTTGGGTTCTAATTTTAACCTTTTACTTACTAGTCCCATGGCTTGAGATAGTCATTAATGTCTTTCAATTTTCTATACGTAAAATTAGGCAATAATACTTATTTCAGGAGTTCCTGTCGAGCTTAAATGAAGATGTGTACAAATCTGGACTCAGCCACTTCCCAGCTGTGTGATCTCAGGCACATTACTCTAAGATCACCCTGCGTGTCAGTTTGCTCCTAGGTCAGGCAGAGTCCAGTCATCCTAACCGGGGCTGTCATGAGGATTACAAGGGTTAGTTCACAGGGCACACTGAATGACAGGTGGCATGTGGGGACTGCGCAGGGTTCATCAATCATATTTCACTGCTTCTGCCTCTTCAGTGTTTTTATTGTTAGTAGCCAGAAATTAGGTGGATAAGACAGAAGTGGGACACAGAGGCAACATGCTTCCTTAACATGGAGCATGATGTGCCACGAGGATGTTGCTCACTATGCCCTCGGGTCTGGGACTGGAAGGTAAGGGGTGTGGTTGGCAGAGGACCGGAAGCTGCCCTGCAGTGCAGAGGGAGTGAGTCGCCACCGTGTAGGGATGAACCACCTCCTGGCATCCAGCTGCTACCTTTCAGGGTCCTCCTTCCCACGCACTTCATAGCTGATGAAGCATCTGCCCTGTGGTCCACACACTCCTCCCCCATCCCATCCCCCAGGGACCGATGTTCTGAGGGTCCCGCCCTCATGCCACACCCCCACTCCACTCAGCTTTTTTCTGTGATAACTCCTATTTCCCTTTATATCAGAGACAAGTCCAAAGAACACGTTGCCATGGAAGTTGCTAGAAGTTTCTACACAGTGACAGGACAGTAGTTAATTGGCCTGCCAAGCGGCACAACTTCCAGAGGGCACTTCAGCCGATGTAGCAGCTGTGACTGAGTCAACCCCACAGTCCTGCTGTGGGTTCACAAGAGCAGTCAGAATCCTCTTGATAGGACTAGATTCCCAAATGCCTGCTCCAGAGTAGAGGTTAGTACATTTGTGTCAGGCCTACTGCCTGCTACCTTTTAAACCCAGTCTGATTTCTTTCAGGGCCCTGACACGTACTAATTGGCATTATTGTATTAGCATCTGCTGAGAGGAGACAGACTTCGAGCTTCCTGTCTCTCTGGTACCCAACATGATATCCTCTCATAAACACCAAGTGGGATGCCGTAAACCAATGGGAAATTCATGCTAAATGGGTATGAGGTTGTTTAGACAGTTTATTCACCCCAGAATATGGCAAAACTCCTGTGTGCTCTTTTCGGGGGAGAAGAAGAATGTTGCAAACCATGAGACAAAGCAGAAAATATGTTGCATGGGAGGTGGCCGTGTCACACACAGGATGTACCCTGTGGCCTTGCCCACCTGCTCTGCAACAGTGGTCAGCCTTAAAGCTCTTTCCTACGTGCCATTCATTCATTCCATAAATGCCTATTATTTCCTGGACTGGGAAACACCAGCAAAGAAAGCGACAAAATTCCTTGCCTTGTGGAACACACACAGCAGCAAGTGTATACTACATGTGAGTCACACGGTGACAGAAGGGATGGAAAAAGATGAAACAAGGCTGGAGGTGGGCTGAGCCCGGCCAGAGGCTTCCTGATGACTTCTGAGCAAAGCCCGAGGGAGGCCAAGCCTGGCAGAAGGCAGAGGAAGAGGGGACACTGGAAGAGGAGAAAAGCACAAAGCCATAATGTTCTGCACAGAGGAGCACAAGCAGGTACCTGCCTCGGAAGGGCTGTGGCAGTTGCGTCTTTAAGGATGGACCCCAGCAGGGCATGGGTCAGGGGACCTGCCAGACTATGATGGGGTGGAAGAAAGAAGAGGTCACACTCTCTGGGTGCTGTTTTGAGGGTAGGGCCAAAGGAATCCCCCCAACAGTTTGGGGATAGGATGTAAGAATGAAGGTGTTCAGGGATGACACCAAGCTCTGACACTTGAGTGCTCAGAAGGATGGAGAGAAGCATTTGACTGAGATTGAATGTCTAGAAGAACTCAGAAGGCATTTCTAGGTCAAATACAAACACTGGGTATGGATGGCCATAGAACAAGGACCCATATGGGGCCCTTGGGGCTGGAGGGTAAGTTCCCATAGCTAAGCAGCTTTCAGGTGGTTTTATAGCAAATAATAAACCATATGCCTCAAGCATTTTCCACAAGAGATGAACATGGAGCGGAGACAGACAGAAACACCGTTGTCTCCAGTCTCTACATCTTCAGACCGTAAGAAGTGGCTTTGTTGCTCGGCAGAAATCCTGCCACACCCCTCTGGGCAAGAGAACTCTCAAGTGCTTCCTCTGGTAGATGACACTCACATCTCCTCCAGTCTTACCATCCACTGCCCTGGCTGACAAACATGAGGGGAGTTCGTCAGCCAGCTTGTCATTATTAGTAGAAAATCCTTATAAAGCAACACTTGAGTCTAGCTCTTTGTAAAAACTTCCAACCCTGTTACGGGTTGTATATAATTTCATTCTCAAAAACTGCCAAATTTTTAAAATGTTTAATGTTGATCAATTAAACAAGGAAAAATATAATAATATATGTCATTCAAATCCCTATATACCGTAGCTAATTAAGGTTATTACATATCATATGTAATAATCGATGATAGACTTTTCCAACTGAATCCTTATGAGTGAGACTTATTAACACAAACAGCTCCTGACAAACTTGGCCCAGGGTCAAGCACTATATTTCCTCTTGGTTTTGGGAAAAAGTCAGTGTTATTATAAATAATTGCCAAGGGGAAATATTTGCTATTTTTCTCTACTGATTTGAAGTAGGTCAGATTGAGAGCTGAAGGCTTCCCTAAGGTTGTAATTAAGTATGAATATTTAAAAATGAGAACAAATAAAAAATAAACAACCTCTTTCAGGCTTTCATATCACAGCTATTTCACTGTCTTTGCCCTCAGGCAAGACACATTCTTAGGAAAAAGGAAGAGAACTGAAAGAAAAGTTTTTTTTAAAAGTGTGAAATAGCTCTAAACCTGGACATTGAGTAAAATTCACTCAACCACAAAGACTCTGAAGAAGTATTTAACCCAGCAGAGTGAGGGCAAAAAACACACATAAACACTCAATATGCAGAGGGATTATTGTAGTTTAATTCTGCAGGTATTTTGCTTTCCCCTTGAAAAATACATCTTTGTAACTCTTCCCACCCGAATCATTCAGTCTTATAAAATCATCTTAATCAAATCAATATCTGCAGTAGCAATGTAAATTTAATTACAGTGAGCCTAAGGTAAACATTAGCTCTAAGACATTGCTTGGCATATAGAGTGATAACTGAATTAAGTAGGATTATTTCATCATTATCATGTTATGCCCACACTGTTACACAAAAGAAGCTAATGATTTTAAGTTGTGTTAGCCTAGCAAAATGTACTCCAAGCATTTACATGAGCCGATTTTGTGCGTTTCCTCCTAAGGAAGGAAGGCTTCATGAAACTAGGAAATTGGAATACAGTGGGGCTATAAAAGCACTGCAGAGAGGGGAATGCAAAATCAGAAGCTGCGCACTGGACCTCATCCAGCGGTCTCCTGGTCAAACTACCAAAGGACCTCATTAGAAGGCAGATCTGCGGAAGCTGGTGCCCTGGTTTCCAGATAGCCACTTTCGTTGGATCCCCACAGACCTGGACAGCAGTCACAGTCTTGCCTTCCATTATGTCTGCTCATCCAGCTGTGGAAACTAAACAGGCCCTCTCTAGACTTCAGAGTCCTCACTCCATCCAAGCATTATTTCTTCCAGGACCTTTCTTCCTTCACCTCCCTATACTGAGACATTTTACATCGGAGCACTTACCTTATGACAAAATTATATTTCTGCCTCTTCACGGAAACCTAGGGGCAGCTGGATCACTGCTGATCTGAGTGAAACGCAGGGACTAACACACATCTGGAATTCAATACTGCCTGTTGAATGAATGGAAGAATGGGGGAACGAATGTAACTGAAATGCAACACCTACTATGTGCTAGGTGGTAGACAGATAAAAGGCATATTCTCTAGAAACTGAAAATCTGGGTCAGGGAAATAGGGAGTGTAAAGAGAAGTACAGATGAAAGTCAATATTGAATGAGGGCCAAAGCAGTGAGCTGCCAGGAATGCAGCAGAGGGAGCAGACTCTTGTAAACGCAGCCAGACCATTGCAGGGAGGGCGCCTGAGGCAGAAGGAGCTCAAGTTCAAGGTCAGCCTAGGCAATATAGTGAGACTGTTTTTTTGGGGGAATGGGCAAAGCCCTCTGGATGGAGAGAAAGGGTATTAAGAATTTAATTTAGTATAGTATACACAAGACTGGATTTTGCATCCAGACAAAACTGAATTCAAATCCTGACTCCTTTAATATACGTTCTTTGGGCAAATCACTTAACATATCTAAATCTCAGTTCATCCATCCATATGAACATAAAAATAACTTTTTCATCAGCAAGAGACAAAATATATAAAGCCCCATAAGACATGTAATTCTTGCTTTTGCTGCCCTTTCTCAGGACAGATTTGAAAGCTTCATCTTAACTGTGATAGAGGTAAGGACTGGGACAATGAATACAAATAGAGGACAAATAAAAACTGTAAGGTCCTCATTCCTCTAGATTAGATCATAATACACAGCAGTAGGTTTTGAAATAGAATGACTAGTATGAATTTGAGAACGGTTAAGTAACTTGCCCTACTCCCTAAAATACTGGCTTCCTGCAAGTAGGGATCCCAGCTAAGGTGACATTCAAGGCATCTATGAGACAGTTCCCTAGTGGTCCAGTCTGCCTCATCGGCCTTCTTGGTTATGGCGAGGTCTCTGCCAATTATCTTCCCTTTTTACCACTTCTGGACCATTGTAGTCACTAGCTGGCCGGTCAGCTCCTTTACTTACTCTTAATTGTTTCAAGTTTCTTATTACTTTCTCTGTATTGTAATGTCCTTTGTGAGAACAGAATAGATATTATGTATTATTTATGGCAACCAGTGTCCAGAAATGCTCAATAATCCCTTCCTGGATATGACTGGCTGTTCATCACCAAATGAGCACCCCTCATTCCATGATTCTTTTTTTTTTTTTTTTTAGGTTTTTTGAGACAGGGTCTCGCTTTGTAGTTCAGGCTGGCCCTGAGCTCAGCCTCAAACTCTCATCAGAAATCCTCCTGCCTCTGCCTCCCGAGTGCTGGGATTACAGGCGTGAGCCACCACAGCCCGCACTGTGGTATGTGGTACTGGTTGCTGATGGGCCTGAGTCTCCACACCCAGTACTGTATGTGGTTACCAGGGGAATCGAACCCAGGTCCTTGCGCTTGCAAGACAGGCGCTGGAACCACTGAGCTAAATCCCCGGCCCAATGATTCTATGGCACTGGTATCCAGTGAACACAGCAGTATTCTCCAGTAAAATATCTGATATGTTGCTATCACCTTATAGAGCATAGTCACTGGGGTTACTTTATGAAATTATTTTAGAATTATCTTGAGAAATCTAATTTTAAAATTGGTTGAGAAAATCTCCCGAGATCTGAATCTATCTCTACCACTTTTCTGGAAATGAAAAAGTTGTCTGGACTGTCTCTAAGAATATTTTTATCCTTTATATACTGGAGTCATTTTTATTTTTAAAATACTGATGTAAATCATTCATTTAAATATTTTGATGCACAATTTATAATAGTAAATACTTATTTTGCATAGAGAATAATTTCATATGTCAAACAGAAGTAGGCCAAATAAAAAGAACCAACAGACCAGCGGAGTCCTGGTCTGTCAAATGCAAATCTTCTCTGGCAGGTCTGCAGCTTTGCTCCTAGTGAGTACTGTGCTTTCACCACCCTGACCCTACAATGGCCTGTGAGCTCGTGACTTCCACTCTTCTCCCCATACGTGTTGGGAGCATTAATTTCTTCACCTTGTACCTTTACAGAAAGTCTGCTTCTGACTCATGCCTTCCAAAACTGTTTTATTGGCAAAATACCTACAAGTATTGTGAAGAGATATTTTTGAAGTGATTATCGTGATAAAAACAGCCTATTAGCTGAATCACCTGGGAAAATTATTTTTTTCTCTTGGAGAGTGCTTTCCCACCAGTAATGGTAATACTTCCCTTCTTTCAAGCTGCTGTGTTAAGGAAAGAAACCAAACAACTACTACTTGTCAGAAAATGCCTTGTACTTAGTAGGTGCTTTCTCAGTCTACTATTTGTATGTTTCACAATTTACAATTATTCTGAATATGTCTGTCCTTACTGTAAAAGAGCTACCTTCCCTGGAATCTAGGTAGAATAATGTATTTTCAGCATTTCTCTAGATTATTCAAGAAGTTTTTTTATAAGGTTTTTAGTTTCTTTTATTTATTATCATTTAATAATATTTACAAAGACAAATTAATCATCATCTTTTCACACATAAAATAAGTAACATAAGATTGGGAGCTGGCTATTCGGCAGGGAGAAATGAAAGAATAGGGATAGAATCTTAGTGTTCTCTTTAAAAATATTACTCTAATGTACTGAAAAAACAGGTCTGGATCTCTGTAGATGAAATCTGCACTATGAGCTAATCAAGTATGAGGGCTTTCAAGCTCACTGTTGCGCATCTTACCTGGTATACTGTCTTTCAATCTAAAAATAGCTTTAAAAAATGAAACGATCTGCAATTTAGTCATCTCAAAGTCACTTTAGATTTTGTGATTTAAAAAATATAAATAATTAGTTCCAACAATTTACTTTAGGTTTAGTATCAGTGAGTAAAACTTGTTTTTGTTTTTTCTTTTTACTATCTTAGATTTTTTTAAAGAGAAGTAAGATTCTTTTCTTAATGGCTAATTAATAATTATTAATAAGTAAGAAGAATGCATTTCAATATAGCCTTAAACACAAACTTTGCTATGGTTCCGCACAATGCGTTTCATCAAAATTGGTAGAATCAGAATTACATGGTAAAGTTTTTAAAAAATACAATGGGCAGGGTCTACCCCCACGTCCTGGGACACAGTCTCTGGTTAGGAGTGTGTGCTGCAGTAATGCTGCAAACCCCCATGCTTACATTCTCCCCATGAGTCTAATGTGAAGCCTGGTTTTGGATCAACTGCAAAATCGCTTGGTAAACCTGGTGATACTGGGTTTCCTTTGCAGCTACAGCAAAGGAAAACTAAGTGATTTTGGAGGATGCTCATGCTGTATCCTGTTGTAACAGTACGCCAGAGGATGGTACATAACCAAATATCTCTCAGAATTTGGACAGTGCTCAAAACAAAGTGTCTCACAGTTTTACTCTGTAAGTTCTACCTATGTCCCTCTTGGATTAGCATTTTAGGAAAATATTTATCTATAAAAATAAAACCCAGTTTTCTCCCAAATAATTCAAACAGTTAAAGCTAAAAATAAACTATGGAAATATGTCTAGGCCAGCAGTGAGAATTAATGCAGAAGCTGAGAATACATAAGAATATCTTTTAGGTCATTCTTTCAAGTTACAAACCTCAACTGTATTAAAAATATAACTCACAATAACTATAGAATATATTAGATAGATAATAAAAATAGTAGATCTAATGTCATTACAGTGGAAAAATACTCTAAGCCCAAGAAAATTTTACCTCTGTGTTGCATGATTTCTTCAATGAGTCTCCACCTCTTACCACTATGTAATGAAAAAATATTGAATGGCTTAAAAGAACCACCCAGTTACATAATCCACATTATTACTCAAAGGAAAATCATATAAAAAGTTTTGAGTGAGACGAATTATAAAACACAAACTACACACATGAAGTCAGGCTCCTGCTAAAAACTTGCCACTCTAAGAACTTGGAATTCCACACCCTAACATTCAGCTCTATGATTTTTAGTTACTATGCTTTCCCATTTTTGCTCAAAATACAGATTTGCAGTCAGTATTGAGGTTTTCTATCTAGTTTTGCTTTTGATTCTAAGTACCTCGGCTTCTATCTCAGCCCATCCTATCCTTCAACTATTACTAGGATCACTGTACTCTTACTACACCCTTTCCTGGCTCTGTCTGTGTTTCTCTGTCAAGTGCAACTCTGATTTCTTAGCACAGATTTTTTTTTTTTAGGATTTAATGAGACAGGGTCTCACTTTGTAGTTCAGGCTGGCCCTGAGCTCAGCCTCAAACTCACATCACAGCAACCCTCCTGCCTCTGCCTCCCAAGTGCTGGGATTACAGGCCTGAGCCACCACGCTCGGCCCTGTGGTATGTGGTACTGGTTGCTGCTGAGCATGAGTCTCCATGCCCAGTATTGTATGTGGTTACCGAGGATCGAACCTGGGTCCTTCCACTTGCAAGACAGGCGCCGGAACCACTGAGCTAAATCCCTGGCCCTTCTCAGCACAGACTTAACGGCTGTGGTTTTAATTGTGTGGTCCTAGAAAATCTCAGCATCCTTTCAGTCTATGCTTTCTCTAAATGTGAAGCAAGAAGAGCCAATGATTTCCAAGGTCACACAAATCATAGAACCCTCATTTACTTAAATGGCAGGAAGAAGACTAAAATGCTTGCTTGGCAAATCTTTGGTTCTGAAGGATCTCATTTAAAGGGTGAGGTCAGGAATTAAGAGGCAGGGGCAGTGACGTTCCACATCGTGAAGTCAGGAATTTTCAGTGCCACTGCGTAATTGTCTTTCATCCCATGCCTTTAAGACCTTCCCGGCCACACTCTGCCTCGTGCCCCTGCTGACCGAAGTCTACCCAGACAGCCTAGCCTCATTCAGGGAGCTCTTGCCATGCGTCCGTTATTACTATGACGGACACTTTTCAGGAATCTTCTATTACCCATGATGGAGGCTCACCTGCCATCTCATCTACTTCTGTCATCCGTATCACAGCTGCCCACACCTGCTTCTTTAAAAATCTCTCCTAGCCTTGGCATCAATTCTTGATTCTCCTTTGCCACTTGTTCGTCACTCTTTGGTCTAAGTTTTTTGTCCTTTCTCCACACCCTTCCTTGTCTAAGGTACCATTCTTTTGGGTCCTAACTTTCCAGGGGGGACGCTGAACCTGTCACATATGTACTGTTCTACCTCAGACAACTCAGAACCATCTCTGAGTTTCAGTCAGGTCTGAGAAGGGGAAGGAACTGGACTTGAAGTCTGGGAGTGTCCCTGTGAGTGACAGTGTCGATGCTAACCCCATACCTATTTTCCATCAGTACGCGATACCATTTCAGAAAGCCTCTGGGAGCCTTGCGGGGCTAAGGCCAGCAGGAAATCATCAATGACCATGGGAGGAAGAATCTTACAAAAATCATCTGGCTTGAAAGCCTCATTTTACAGCTGAGAAAATGTAGGTCCAGAAAAGGTACTTGATCAGAATATTAAATGGTCTCCTAGGCTCTCCCTAGTCACAAACTTGGGATTTAAGTGTCTTCTAATTAGGTCGAAATGTACAATGATAGGGTAAAAAGTGATACAGAAAGTACATAAATAAATTGGTACAGAACACATTAAAACCTCTTTCTTCCTCTAACAGATAAACTCTCCTTTGTAACTACAGGAATTTGAAGAGATGTTTGCTGTAGGTGGTGCCTGATACAAAACAGCACAACCTGATCACACAACATCTTAGATTTACATGTTGAAATAGCCAGATAAAACAAAATGGTAAGTCATGGACTACATATATTTACATTAATTTAAATGTCCAAAGCACAACAGCATAGGATCTATTTAGTATCTCACATAAGTTAAGATTTCATGTACAGAAGTATATGAACAAACACTAGTCTGCTTGAATAAAGGCTTAAGGAGTTACTCAGACATTTGGTACTGACACATATTCTTGTCAACACACAGTGATGACTTTAATTTTTCCAGAGATCTTTTCTACAGGATACAGAATGGAGTGAATGTACAGACAGTCAAACAAATGTACCTTTCTTGTACTATTCACTTATCCTTATACAGGATGAGACATTACCCAGCAAGTTTTATCATCTGATAAGTTCACTCTGCCTGAAATGATAATGCTAGCTGAATATTTCCCAAATCTAACTTTCTGCTGTATAAAACAACTATGCTTGATTCTTCCTTCGACATCTTTTATAAAATGAAATGGGATACTAAAGCTTTTCTTTAAAACTAATTTAACTTTGGTCCTCATAAGTTAGTAATGTGTGTGTATATATATATATATATATATACATATATATATATATATATAAAGACCATTAACACATGGAGTTCATTTTTTTCTTTTAAAAGTTCCAAATAAAGACATAATGTCAGTCATATGTCAGTTTAGGGCCAGCTTTGAACTCGTCAATAATGCTAAAGACTAAGAAACTGTTCTCTAGAGTTTAAACTTTGGAAAACAGCCCCATCTTTCTAGGGCACACTGAAGAACCAGTGCCATACCTGATTTCCTATCAAACCTTTTAAATGTCCTTTTGGCTTTTTCTCAACAAGTAAAACAACACAATTTCTGTCCTGTGATTTATTTTGCAGAGCACACCATTAAATATGGAAAGATTAAATTACGATCATACAAATACAGGCACACAGTTAGGTGGATGCCACAAAAGGTGTGTCTGAGAACACTGAGTTAACCGAATCCGAGTCGGATTTCACCCTTGCGGACTTCAGGATGCCCTCAGCTATCACGGTCTCACTGGGGAACAGCCTCACCTTCCCGTTCTGCCCGGCCGCAGTGTCCTTCAGGGGCTCCAAAAACACCACTCGCTTCCCTGCCTTCCGTTCCTCAGCGGAGGCAGAGGCGTCACTGGCGCGGCCGGGGCCGAGAACGGATGAATGGGCACTGCTTTGGTTTAGCATAGTTTTCTGTCTCTTGGTTTTACACTTGCAGGGACACGGTGTCAGATAGAGGTACAAAAGTACCAGAATGATACTGGCCACACAGGCAGCGAGAGTGGTGAAAGCCGTGTTAAACGCTTCATGAGCATGGGATCTGTTGACAGTGAAATTGCTCACGTTTATTGTGACATCCACAGTTTCATTTAACAGGCGTTGCCTGTTCATTGCAATACAAGAATACACTCCAGCATCCTCAAAACGAGGGCTCTCTATCACCAGACTTCCATTGTAAAACACATGAAAGTTTTCCAGCTCCTTATCTGGTTCCAGCAGTTTGTTATCTGGACCAACCCAGACGAAATCTGTGTTTCCATTACCAGTCTTACCGTCACAATGGACAACCAGTCTTTCCCCTACCTGAGCCTCATGAATAAAGCCGAGGGCACGGAAGGAGCCATTGACGACGCTGTCAGAACAATTCATAAAGCTATCCTGCAGCAGCAGCAGCTGATTGGAGTGCCTGGAGCCAGACCACAGGTGACAGGTGTAATCGTTCTTAAAATCCATCACGGGACTGAAGTGCCTACGATACCAGAAGATCAGCAATGAGTGCAGGGAACAGTCACAGACAAATGGGTTTCCGTGTAAGTAAATGCCTCTCAGCTGTTTTCCTGGTACTAGATTTATATGGTGCGTTGGTATGGAAGGGATTCGGTTATAAGAAACGTCTAAGAACACCAGTTCTGCCAGCTTGAACCTTCCGACGTACAAATCCATAGGAAACTGCGTGAGAAAGTTTCCACTTAAGTACAGCTTCTGTAACTGGGACAGCCCTCCAAACGCTGATGGATCGAGAGAGGAAATGTGATTGTTGTAAAGCAGCAGCACTTCTAGGACCTTCAGTTCTTGGAACACAGCATTTTTTACTGTCTTCAACTTATTGGATGATAAGTCAAGACACTTCAGATTTGGAGTTAGGGAAAAACTGCCAGCCGTGATGCTGGTGATATTGTTATGACGGATGATAAGGGTGTTCAGCTTGACAAACGAGACCGGGATCCACTCGGCATCCAGAAGCCCGATTCTGTTATAGCTCAGATCCAGTCTCTTAATCAATCTGAAAAGGTTCCCGGGCACCTTGGACAGGTTTTTGTTGGTGCAGCTGACAATGTCGGTGGCACAGATGCAAGCCGTGGGGCACAGACCCGAGGCTCCGGGGCTCACAGTGGCGGTGACCACCAACAGACACAACAGCTCTCTGCAGCCGGGCCTGACGACTCCTGGCAGGGTGGGCAGTGTGTGGGGCCGGAAAGACATTATGGTCGCCTCTGACTTTTTGCTCGAGAATCTTTTCACCAGCTCGGCCTCCCACCAGTCATCTAGTAAACAATGAATATTTCAGAGGACGGCAAAAGGCACAAGTAAACTACCAACGAGTAACCCTTAGAGCCATTCAGTACCTTTCTTCCAGTAACTTTTGAAATGGCTTCAGCTCACACTACGGAGCCCTCTGTTGCCTTTTTACTGCTAAGTGGCCCCCTCCCCCGCTAGGTTACTCCTGCCTGGGCAGGCACATTCTCTCAGTACTACCATCTCACCGTCAGAAATCTAGTTTTTTTAAAAAGGTGCATCCTGCGCTTTTTAAAACTCCCTCCAACAGACATAAAAATATACACAAACGAATCTATAAACAAACGGAAATACTAAGCAAAGCACCCGTCCAAAACGCAACTCACGGAGCCGCGAAGCTTCACGTGCTCTCGGGATGAGCAGCCGACGGCGCTGTTTTCCGAAGGTCTGCGCGTCTGTCGCTCGGTCGGTCACTTTCAGCCCTGCCGAGTTCTTTCCCTCCTGCTCCCGGCGGGCGGCAGCCTCTCGCCGATTCTCAACTTCGGGGACTTTCAAGCAGCCGCGGCCACAGCGGCCAGCCCTGGCGCAGCAGCCCTATCCGCTCGGCTCTCCCGGGCTCTTGGCATTGCACGGGCGCAGGTACCGTCCGGGCCGCGCCTCTCGGCGCTCAGGAGGGTGCAGGGTCGGGGACTCCCCGCCCGCCGCCCACCGGCCGCCCAGGCGTCCTTCCCGCGCCGCCGCTCGGGTGCGGGCGGGGAGGCCGGTCCCGCCCCTGCCGCCCTCCCTCTAGCGGGAACCTGCGCGGAAGCCGCCGGCCCGAGCCGCCTGGCGCGCGGCAGGGGACGCGCGGCGGGGGACGCGCGGCGAGGGGCGCAGCCAATGGGATCGAGGGCCGGCGCCCCTGGCCCCGCCCCGCCGCCCGCGCCCCGCCTCCCGCTCCTCAGCCCCGCGCGGCGGCCTCGCGTGAGGGTCCGCACCCGAGGGCCGACGGCTTCCTGAGGGCCGACGGCGTCCAGGGTGAGGACGCGCCCGCCCTCCCGCCGAACGCGTCGGCTCGGCCGACCCCAACCGGGTGGTGGCGGGGTCGGGCAGGCGCGGGCGAGACAGCCAGTCCCTGAGGATGGGGTCGTGCCCCGGGGACCCCTGGCCGGGTCGCGCAATGGCTGCTCTCCCGCAGAGTGCTCGCGGTTCCCGACGTCTTTGCGCTTTGTTTTCGGGCAGGGATGAGTGCGCTTTCGCTGGCGCCAAGTACGGTGGGCTTTGGAGGTTTACAAAACCAGCGGCCGTGCCCTGCGTCTCCGCCCACGCTCGGGGGGAGGGTCCCCCGCGCCATTCCCCCCGGGCCACGCGCTCTCGCGTGGGGAGGACCCGGGCCCGGCCGCGCTTCCGCCGCCCGTCAAGTTCTGCTCCTGTTCTGAGCCAGGACACTGCCCAGCGCCTGGAGCTGGAGGGCAGGAAAGAGGGCTGGGCGCTGGCTGACCCCCAGGCCCAAGGCCAAGATAAAAGGCCTTAACCTTTTGCCACAGTTCCCGCGCCAGACCGTTTTATTTGTTTTCGTCTAGCAAACGTGGTAGCGGCCCCCGCTGGACCAGGACTGATTCCGGAGTGGTGTCTACGCAGAGGGACTTTGTCCCTCCTCAGAGGCCAGGCAACCATCAAACTCCAGCGACTTTGGTCCGGCAAGCGAGGGAAGGTGCGCCCTGAACAATCCGTGCAAACTGAGGTACAGGGCATGAAGCTGATGCGCTTTTCGATTAAAACGCCATTTTTGTTTAATTCGAAGATTTAACGGTGGGACTTGACTGAGCCAAATGACCCATTTGGCCGTTATATCCCGATTAAAAGAAATGATTGTGCTAACAAAAGAGCCTAACTACAGCCAAAGGGTTAGGAAATCCAACCAAAGAACAGCCTAAATTCATGAAAGAGGTGGAACAGGGAACATAACGTACAATGGTATTTAAAAAGTAAGAGTGCTGAGAGTAACAACCAATTTCACACACACACACACACACAAGCAGGAGACTGATGTATAGGAAATCCTATGCGTTCCTGATTTAGCTTGTTCATGGGATAAACACAATAGTACTGGTTAAACAAGGTGCTTTTGGGTGAGGCAACTTGGTTCAGATTAAGTTTGTGTCATGAACAGTTTTTAATCACGAAAATGCAGGGTGAAATGTTTGACCAAACATTCTTACCCCTGGGAAGAGGCAAGGTTGCGATGTGTCTCCAGCTGGGCCACACCCCCTGGGGTTCTCAAAAAGCTTGGTCTCTTGGCCTTATTTTTACTGATTGACTCGTTAGACTGGTTCACACAGAGAAACAGAGTTAAAATTACCCAGAGAAATACTTTTTAAATGACTTAATAAATGACCAGAGTTTTGCAGTATTTTATGAACCAATTAATGTCCTATCCAAATGAACTCATGAAGGCAGAAGAAAACTCTTTATTTAATTAACATCACTTTAAAAAGAGTGACTAAAAACTGGGAACAGAAAGTTATGATACTATAGCTGTGAGCATATCATAGAAACATGCAACTCAAAATCCAGACAGGGCTTTTCAACGATTTGAAGACCTTCTGGCATTTGCCACCTTGCCACTCTTCATCTGGAGAAGGGATGTGTAGAAAAAAATGGGTTTACTACTGAAAAAGCTAACTTGACCTTGTTAGTGACATAAATTTGTGAAGGGCAGTTTTATATTCTCATTCCTTTTAGAAGTCTTTCTCCTTGGAACCCTTCTATGTTAGCCCATTTTCTGTTGCTATAACGAAATACCAGAGTACTTTTAATTTTTTTTTTTTTTTTTTTTGAGACAGGGTCTCGCTTTGTGGTTCAGGCTGGCCCTGAGCTCAGCCTCAAACTCACATCACAGCAATCCTCCTGCCTCTGCCTCCCGAGTGCTGGGATTACAGGCGTGAGCCACCATGCCCGGCACTGTGGTATGTAGTACTGGTTGCTGCTGGGTGTGAGTCTCCACGCCCAGTATTCTTAAGTGGTTACTGGGGATCGAACCAGGTCCTTGTGCTTGCAAGACAGGCGCCGGACACTGAGCTATATCCCTGGCCCAGAGTACTTTAATTTTCAAAAGAGTCTGTTGAGCTCACAGTTTTGGAAGCCAAAAGTCCAAGGTCAAATGGCCCTTATCTGGTCAGCCTCTGAGGACACCGTTGGCTGCTACGTGATCATTGCCATCTTGCCAGGAAGCCAGAGAGGTTGAGGGCTAGGCTCATTCTTTTTATGACCACTCTCTCCAGTAAATGGGTTCCCTGGATGCCTACATTAGTCCTTTCTGAGAGTGATTCCTCCATGAATTAATAACCTTCTGTAGGGCCCCCCACACACACCAAGACACTGAGAACCATGCTTTCAGCACACAGATGTCTGGGGAACACATTTGGTACCAATGCATAGCACCTTCTTTCCACTAGCAAGTCCAGTCCATGAGGGCAGCAGTTCTATCTCAGTCACTACTCTCAGCTCCTAGAACCCTGCTTGATGGTTGGTATTCAATAAATATATGATGAATGAAGTGATTAAGGAAGAACCTTCTCTGGTTGTTTAAGGTGTGCTTATTTGCAAGTCAGAGACTGAAAGGGAGAAAGGGGAGCCCTACTGTAAAGATCACTTAAGTCTAGGAGCCAATGTCTAAAGACCTTCGCATTCTACTTTTCCTTTAACCCTCCCAGCCTTTTGCTTAAATTGAGTTCTACTTATGCTACTAGTGGAGGGATGGTGATAATAAACCATTATTATGTGCCAGACCCTGAACTGTGTGGTATTCATGCATTATTTCATTTACTGCTCACCACAGTTCTCCGGCACGTTGTAATTCTATAAACCAGATGGTAAACAATTGTGCTCTGAATTATTTGAAAATAGAGTGGGCTGGAATGATCTTGAGGTTCCATTTGAAGGATTCAGATTAAACCGAATAGAGATGTTTCTGCCAGCGTGGTTCCACCCCAGAATGGGTACCAAGACAGATGACTGAAGAGTTTAAAATAGTACAGATATTTCTCTGTCCCCCTCCACATGGTATAATCCGTGGAAGCTGTGACTGATGAATGGTGGAGGGTGTGTTGACACTGGATGTGATTTGAATGTGGTATGCCAAAACAGGTAGTCAGGTGAGCTTTCTGAGTCTGGAAGTAATACCTGCCCAGAGGCAGCGATTTGAGTATATGAAATCTTGTTTTTGTTTTTTTGGTTTTTTTTGTACCAGGGATCAAACTCCAGACCTTGCACTTCCAAGGCAGGCACGGAAACCATTGAGTTAAATCCCTGGTCCTTGAGTAGATGAAATTTAAAGGTTGTTGTAACCTTGTAGAATTTCTTAGATCATATGGAAAGATTATTAGAGACAGGAGATAAGAAATTATTGTTGTTGGGAAGTAGTTGAGAGATTGTGAATTATTTTTACCAATAATTAACACTTTAATAGCACTTTATATCTTACGAATGGCTCTCACGTTCTTCATCCTAATGGTTTCTAGCTGGTGTCCTGTAATCCAGTTTAATTTGGATGGTAGTAGGTGTTGGTGTTAACCTGGACCATCTTTGATGTCCTTTGGAGGTATTACTTACTGAGGTCCCTAGCTCTTTACACAGAGCTTTCCGTGGAGGTCCCCTCACAGGTGGCAGCCAGCCCTTCAGTGGGGTGCTCACAGTGCAGTGTCCACCTTGGCCCACAGGAAGCAAAGGGCTTTGCATTGGCTCTTGAAGTGCATAGCTCCTGCAGCAGCCTGTCCTCGCTGTACTTCAGTTGTTTCTACAAATTGCCTGAAGATTTGTTATAAAACCAGATCTCTTCCCCCATCTGATGTCCCTTACCATGTGGAGACATATTTTAGGGGAGACTCAGACTCTAGCCACGGTACTGTCTGAATTCCAGAGATGTGCGTCAACTTGTGGCTTATTTCTCTGGAAGCTCCCTAACTTGGCTCGAAATGGCAAGGGAGAGGGAGCCCTACAAGGGAGCAGCTCTTGAAGGGGTCCCCACTCACTCATCCTATTGGTCGCTTTTTTTAACATGAGCTGGCTATAGTGTTTTCCCTTTAATTTCGATACTAAATTTATGTAACATAAAATTCACCATTTTAAAATTCAGTGCCTTTGTTTATTCAATAATATTGTGTAACTATCACCTCTGTCTGAACTCAGATTATTTCATTATTCCAAGAAAAAGCCCTATTCTAGCCACGTAGTCACTTCCTCTCCCTTTCCTCCCAGCAGCCGGCAAGCACCAGGCATCTTTGTACCTCTAAGGATCTGCCAGTTCTGGACATTCACTGAAATGGAATTATACAATACGATCTATGTCTGGCTTCTTTCACTTAACATTTTCAAAGTTTGGATGAGTTTGTGGAACCAGACCATCCCAGTGAAATCCCTCTGTAGTTGGTTCCCTTGCACTAGAACTTAGAATGTGACAGTGGAGTTGAGAGTCTCATTTATCCAGAGTCTTTCATTAAAAATGTATCACATGGCCACATGATTAAGGAAATCTTCCATGTTGTGAGGTGAGATATAAGATGTAATTTTGAACAGAAATCCCTTAGCCTCTCCAGAATCCCCAAGAGTTAATTGAGTATATGAAACTGATGATTTCTACATTTGCATTCTGCTTCAATTTATGAACTTGAATCTTTGGTGATCATATATGTTGTCTGTTGCCCAAAGCACAGATTGTTGGACAACAAGTCCTAACCACTGAGAGTAGGTCTAGTTTGGGCATCTTTGTCAGACAGCACTGCATGGGGCACCCCAGCTCCAGCTGTTCTTCCTGCTCTGAGCGATGCCAGACCTGTTGCATTTAGGGTGAGATCTCTATAGTCGAGAGGTTGCTTTGGCATATTAAGTACTTGGTTCTGACTGTTTATGACTTGGTTATGTTAGTTGGAGTTTCATTTCTAATAAGAAAAATGGGCACATTCATAGTGAACAACAGGGTTGTGGGTAAATAAATTGATGTATATCTGTCCAAAGTCATGCTAAATGGCTATTCCAAATAACGTAGAAGGGGAAGATCTGGTGATATTGTAAAAAAAATTAAGTAATGGTATGATCTTAAAATTGGTAAATCAAATGTGCATGAATTCTATACAGGCATAGTGCATAGATCATTGAAAGTGTATATTCCCATATCATTACAGTACTTTTTAAAATGTTATATATTCTATGACTCTATAATGCTTTTGTGATAAGAAAGGGTACAATGAAATTTTCTTTCTTTTTATTTTGAGACAGGGTCTTACTTTATAGTTCAGGCTGGCCCTGAGTTCATTATGTAGCCTCAGTGAGCCTTGAACTCACAGCAATCCTCCTGCCTCTGCCTCCTGAGTGCTGGAATTACAGGTGTTAGCCACCACACCAGCACTGGTGTGTGTGGTACTGATTGCTGGTGGGTGTGAGTCACCACGCCCAGCACTGTGGTATGTGGTCACCTGGGATCGAACTCAGAACCTTGTGCTTGCCAGGCAAACACCAGAACTACCAAGCTAAATCCTCGGCCTGAAGTTTTCTAATTGGTTAAAGTAGTAAGCATTGATGCTTCTGCTTAATTGTGATTACAACCTAACAACCAGCTACTGTAATTTTAGGGAACACAAACTCTTTCTGCCTTAAAAGTGGGACAACTTCTGTTCTGAGGGCTAGTTGCCATGCCATCTTGGCAGTATGGTTTGTATTTGGCAAATATTTACTAAGCATCTACTCTGTGTCAGGCATTAGGCACCAAGTCTAAGAATTAATGTGATGCCTGAGTAGTATAATAACCACACAAACCTGACCCAAATGAACCACATAAAAGACATATTTCTAACTAGCCTATAGCACCATTCCCAGATTTGAAACTTGGTATCCTTGCTTGAGATTACCCTCAATACCTAAGAGTCCTCTTCCTAGACACATCCTTACTAAGAATAACAACAACAATAATAATACAACTCATATATTGTATTGTTTATCATATGATGTACAGTAGCATATAATTTTAGTGTTAAATGCAAATTACATATTATATATTATAATGACTAATGAATGATATTTATGTGATTAACCTACAAATAATAAAGTAAGCATTCTTAGTTGTGATCCACACCAGCAGCTCTGAGTGCTCCCAGGCATAGCCTTAATCTGGTCTGGGAAGATGGCACAAACCTCTGCTCTGCACTGACACTTGTTTTCAGTGAGAAAGAAAAAGAAAAATAATAATTGAACATCTTTTTTCCTAATTTAAAAATTACTATGTGTTTGTTGCAAAAAGTGCCAGGTATTGGAAAATATAAAGAATCAGAAAATCATTCATAATGTCACTGGTAAAGGATAGTTTCAGTTCAAAGAAAAAATCTATTAAGGTTAGAAAGCTGGGAAATTTAAGAAGGAATAGTCTTAATTATGTAACAGAAGAACTAGCAGGCCCTTTTAAAAAAAATCTTTGGACTTCTAAGCTTTAGGAATGAAATACACCGGTGAGAGTTTACTTTAACAAAACCTCAGTGTATTGAAACTACATACCCAGTGTTATTGTTAGTTCTTAAGATTTTGGCCCGACTGGGGATTTAGCTCAGTGGTTCTAGTGCCTGCCTTACAAGCTCCAGGGCCGGGGTTTACCACCCGGTAACTACATACAACAATGCCGGGTGTGGTAACTCATGCCCACCAGCAATCAGTACCACATACTACAGTGGCAGGCATGGTGGCTCACACCTGTAATCCTAGCACTCTGGAGGCAGAGGCAGGAAGATTGCTGAGAGCTAGAGGCTGGCCTGGGCTACATAGTTTAGGGGGCCAGCCTGAACTACAAAGTGAGACCCTGTCTCCAAAAGAAATTTTTTTTTAGACCTAAATGGCTGCAGTTTTCATGTTATTTATTATTAGCCTAAGGGAGTCATCTAATTGAATTCTTAAGAAGCATCATATCCCTCAAAACAGATTAATTTTATCTCTGATAAATACAGATAATTTTTACCATCCAAGTTTAGGAAACTATATGAAGCATTCAGAATCCTATTTTATGTTCTTTAAAAAATTTTGATTTCCTATAGCCATCATTAATTTATCATAGCTTTGTCAAGATGAATCTGATTATTCAAAGCAGTATCTAATTTGATGCAACCATTATTCACTAACCAACATCAATATAAAGTAAAATGTGATAACGTTGAAAGAGAAAAGAATAAACTCTCTCTGCCCTACAGCCAGTACTATTGCAAATATGTAATCAGTTATTTTGAGCAAGCACAAGGCTTTGTGTGGTGGATTTGCTCTGGAACTGTGACCTTTCAGTTTATGGTGGGGAGAGGGAACGTTACATTAACATAGGAGAAGACAGAAGAACTTGCAGAGAGATCGCAGAACGTAGTCTTGATAATTGCAAGTGGTCTTGATAGCACTTGGTGCGTTTACATCAAATGCCAAGCTTCTCATTTAATTTTTACAAGGACCCTCAGAGATGGCCATTAGCATCCTGATTTTTTAATGAGGTCTGTGGGCTTAGCCGATGTAATTTGTCCATGATCTGGTGGAACCAAATCCTCACTGTGATCTCTTTTGCTCTCGTCTCATGCTCAATCATTAGCTCCAATGTTTCCTATTTAGGGAGTAGCAGGGTCAGCCATAATTTAAATTCCATTCAGCAAATACTGTTAGTCTTGGCTACACTCCCAGGGCCATAATATGGCTGCTTTTCTCTAGGAATTTGTGGTATGATTAGAAACAAGTATAGGATATAAGACCATTTAGAATTTACTTCCAAATTGGATATAACCCAAATTAGAATATTTGCAACACAATATATATACTTTGACCATTCAGAAATTACAAAATATATGCAGAATTGTAAATCTTACTCATTTTGTTGACCCAAGTATCTGATTCAACAGAGTAAATTGTGTGAAAATAAAAACATAATGTGGAGGAAACTATTAAACAGTCAGAGATGAAAATTATCTCTTAAGATTAAGCAGTGGTAGCATGAACTTTATGATTCATCTTCTTCATGGAATCAGCAATAAAGAATTAGCAGCAAGGACAGTATCTCTCTCCGGGAACGCACTGAGGGTCAGAAGTACCCTGTGATTCAATACCAGATGGCAGTGTGTTAAAATTAAAAAAAAAAAAAGTGACAGCAAAATAGGCATTGAGTAAAGAATCATGTCCCTTGACTTTGGTACCATATCTTCCATTTATTAACTGTGTGGTCTTAGATCACTAAGTCAGTCTTTCAGAGTCGCAGCTTCCTGATTTGCAGAGTAGAAATGTAGTACCAACCTACGCACTGTTTGATTTCACAGCGTTGGCTGAGGTGAGACCTGTGAAGGGGGTTTTAGGAATTAGAAAGTTGCAAGAGTATTTCCTTACTGCTCATATGCCTTGGATATGATGTGATACAGCACTAATGTCTAATAAATATGTGTTAAACCCAATGGCTATATCTACATACAGAATAAACAGAACTCGAAAGGTGTCTCACCACAATGTGTTTATACTAATTATGGAGCTCCCTCGAGCCCAACTGTGTCAGTCAGATCATCGATCACAGGTCCTCACTTGGCTCATGCTCCCTCTCAGTTGCTGCACAGTGGACCAGGCCTGTGTTTCTGAGTCCCTGGACCTCTCCTAGTCCCTGGGGACTCGGGGATGTGTTGTGGGAGAACATCCTCAGTGGAGACCTTTGGTTAGGAATGAAGATGGGCAGTTTCGCTACATACTAGGAAAGATCAGCAGGGCTTTGAACTATGGGAAAAAACAAAATAAAAATAATCACTTTCTCCAGAGAGCAATTTTGACATGCTGCTGCTAGCTTCATACATTTTGATAAAAATACACAGTAGGAAATCAGTGTAGGTTTATTTGGCAGCTGCTATGTGGAAGAGGTCAGGTGCAAATCTGTACAAGTTGTTGGAGGGTGAGTATACCCACTGAGGTTCCCCACTTTGTGGATACAGGGTAATGGAAAACATGCATTCACTCAATTATATTTATTAAAACGATTGGACGTCTAAATCCCTCTTCTCAAAATTTCCTTTTTGGGAAGGCACTGAGAAACCCAGGTTTCTCTTGGCTCTTTTAGAAGCATTGATTCATCACATATAAAAGTGTTGTTTCTGTGTTCAGGATGGGCCTGGGAAAGCCAGATTTGGGGCTCTGCAGGTGGAGAACCTTGGTAACATCAACAAAGCCCCTATTGGCAGTTCCAGAACTCGATATTTTTGGTGTCTAGGAGTTAATTTTATACAAGAAGAATTATTTAAAAGGTAAATTCCTTAAAACTACCTGTTAAAGCAAGAAACAAATGGATCATAACTTGATAATTAACCTAATCAAATTTTTTGCCTGAAAGAAAGCCTTCAGAAGTCAGATTTTTAGATACCAGTATATTTGATGAGTATGAAATAATAAAGAATAATTTGGAAAGTTTATTATTTAGTCATGGGAAGCTATGATAGCGTGCTGAACCAGTTGACACAGAGAGCTCTGTCTGGCGAGGGCATCATGCATTCAGATTGGCTATGTGCAGCACTGTCATCCCTGGCATAAGGCATGAAGTGATTAGCACTGAAATCCCAACACATAGGGAATTCAGTGGAGTCTTGATTCAGTACCAGTGAGAAAATTGCTCTTTCTCTTATATCGGTACAATAATAGTACAGAAAGAGAGAACAACACCATCAATAGTAGATTGGTGATCATAAGTAGAGGGGCAAATGGACAAATAATGGAGAACTCCGTCAGAAAGGCAAAGAGCTACCTGGAGAGGAAAGCTAGTCAGTCTCCAGAATTAAGTCATGAGAAGCAGGCATTTTGAATAAAGTTAATAAAATACAGGTATAAATTGGCTTATTGAAAGTAAACTGAGGGGCTGGGGAGTTAGCTCAGTGGTTCCAGCGCCTGTCTTGCAGGCGCAAGGGCCTGGGTTCGATTCCCCGGTAACCACATAACAATACTGGGTATGGAGACCCACACCTAGCAGCAACCAGTACCACATACCACAGTGCCGGGCGTGGTGGCTCACGCCTGTAATCCCAGCACTCGGGAGGCAGAGGCAGGAGGATTGTGATGTGAGTTGGAGGCTGAGCTCAGGGCCAGCCTGAACCACAAAAGCGAGACCCTGTCTCAAAAAAAAAAAAAAAAGAAATGAAAGTAAACTGAACAGTTACATAAACAAAAATATCTTCTGTTCAATTATTCTGATGGAAAAAAAATTGCAGCAAAAATAGTCGTAGGACTAGAATCACACAGTGTGCATTGAAGAGGATTAGCAAAACAAAAGCAACAAGCCCTTGAAACCTTCACCTGTATCAAGAAAAAGTACGTTTATCAGCGTCCCCTATGTTCCCTTCCAGTCACCTGCTTTCTTCAGTCAGCCTGACTTCTGACAGCATGGATTAGTTCTGATCTTATTCTTTGCATGAATGGAGTATATACTCCTGTGTCTGAATTCTGTTGATCAACTTTGTGTTTGAGAGATCCATTCAGTTTTGTGTGTGGTTATAGGTTTATATAGTATCTTGTGTGGTTGTGCCACAGTTTGTTTAACCATTTTGTTTCTGATGGACGTTGGGGATTTTCCAACTTTTGTCTGTTATACAGGCACTGTTGTCATGAATATTGCAGTATGTCTCTTGATGATGTCATGTGCACATTTTTATTGGGTTATCTGACCTTGGATGCATTTTCTAAGTCACAGGTTGTGGATATGTTAACTTTTAGTAGTAACTGTCAGTTTTCCAAAGTGTTTATGCCAATTGTCTCTCCTGCCAAGTTTTTTACACAACCTTGTAAGCTGTTATTTGCCATCTTAGCCATTTTTGTGGGTAGTGTTCTTCAGTAATGGTTGTAGTATACATTTCCCTGACTATGAATGAACTTGGGCAGTTCCCCATATGATCCTGTAGATATCCTCTTTGTGAGTCTTTTGTCCACTTTGCTGTTGAGCTGGCCATCTTTTTCTTATTGACTCTTAAGACTTCTTTGTATATTCTGGTTTTCTGGGATTTTAAAATAATATATGTATATGTGTCAGTTTTCTCATTGTTTGCCAACTCACTTGTGAACAGGTGGTCTTGTTTTTAATATAGTCAAGCTTATCTCATTTTTCTTTTATGGTGAATTATTTTGCTTATTTCTTATTTAAGTAAGCATTATTTACTCCAAGTTTCATTGTTTTACCTTTCAATTTATTTCTGCAGTCATCAAAAATTGACTTGTGTATATAGTGTAAAGTAGAAGGCACTATATATTTTTCTCATTTACAAATTCACTTAGCCCACCGCATTTATTGAAATGATCATACTCTCCCACAGTGCATTGCAGGCCATTTTTGTCATAAATTGTATGATCACCTATGTGCAGGTCTGCTTCTAGGCTTTCTTTTCTATTATATTGAAGATGTCTGTTCTTGTACAAATACTGTCAGTTTGAACTCTGATAGCTCTGTAATAGTTCTTGATGTTTTACAGTGTAAATCCTCCATATTTGACCTTCAAGAGTGCTGTGGCTCTTCCTGTTTATTTACATTTCCAAATAAATTGTAGAAAGATTTGTAAATCTTTGGAAACCAGCTAACCTCCAGTTTGGATTTTGATTGGGATTGCTTGGAAGTATTGTTAATTTGAAAAAAAACTAGCATTTTACAGTATTGAGTCTTCTAGTCAAACAGTGAGCATATTTAGACTTATTTTTAAAACATTTATGGGGCTGTATTATTTGTCTCAATAATTCTTTATAATTTTCAGTATTGTACATCTTTCATAACATTTATTCTAGGTATCTGATATGTTTGATGCTATTGTTAATATATTTCATTTTTTATTACTGGTATAGACAATACTGCTAGTTTCAGAAATTTTGTCTGAGCATGATCTTATTGGCTACAAATAACTTTCCAGTGTCTATGATTGTCATTTCTCTCTTTTGTAGACTTCTAGTTATAATATTTATAAAAGAAGTAATGGTGTCTATTCTAACCTCAGTCCCAAGCTTAGGGGAAAGTTTTCAGTCTTCTGCCTTTGAGGATGGTGTTTTCTGTGTATATCTTGTAGAGAATTCTTTATTCAGTTGTATTATTAATTGGTTAAATATTTTTATCACAAATGTCCACTTTAATGCACTTTTCTGCATTTGAAATAATCATAGCATTCTACTCTTTCTGTTATTGTGGTGAACAGTGTTTATGATTTTTGAATTTTAATACATCTTTGTGCACTTGGATTAAACCGCCCCCAATTTCCTGTATCTTTGGTTTTGGTTTTCCAGTGTTCTAAGGATATTTCAGTACTGTTCACTAGAAAGGTGAGATTGTAATTTTCTTTTTTATAGTGCTTCTCAGAATTTTAAAATTAAGTTTATATTATTTAAAAGTCTGAGAAGCTCTCCTATTTTGTTGTTTTGAGGATTTATAGAAGACAGGCACTAATTTTTCTTCTGATGTTAGAATTCATTGGCAAACTGTCTGGGCCTGGGCTTTTTTAGGGAAAGATTTTGTTTTGGATTGTGGGCTGAATTTCTTTTTGACAGGTTCTTACTATGTAATTTAGAATTGTCCATTTTATCCAAGTTGTCAAATTAGTCATTGTGAAATGTTTTCAGCATCCTTTTATCTTTTTTATATTTGTGTGATCTATAATCATATCTTTTTTATTGCTGTTGCTAATTTGTGTTTTGTGTACTCTTTAAAATTCGTTCTCAAAGTTTATTAATTTTGGTAACCTTTTTAAAATAATTTTTGGCTTTCTTGATTTTTTTTTTCTATTATACATTTTATTTTCTTAGTTCCTGTTTTTATCCTTTTTTTTTTTCGTTTTTTGAGACAGGGTCACACTTTGAAGTTTAGGCTGGTCTTGAACTCAGCCTCAGACCCAGCAGTGTTCCTGCCACAGCCTCCTGAATGCTAGAATTGCAGGTGTGAGCCACTATGCCTGGCACTGTGGTATGTGATACTGATTGCTAGTGGGCATGAGTCATCCTACCCAGCATTGTTTTATGTTAAACCTGGGCCCTTATACTTGCAAGGCAGATGCCAGAACCATTAAGCTAAATCCCCAGCCCCCTACTTTTATCTGTGTCATTGTTTTTCCATCATTTTGATGCTATTCTTCTTCTTTTTTAGTTTCTTAAGTTCAACATTTATTAAGTGCATTTTTATCCTTTTTCTTTGTAATACAGTGTATGGGTTTAGTGCTAGACATTTCTTTCCTTTTGTCCCAAAGCTTTGAAATGTATATTTTGGTATACTATTTTAAATACTTTTGAACTTCTGGCTTACTAATCTCATAATTACTTATAATATATTGATTAATTTAGTCTTTTATCTGTTTTTTTTGCCAATCTCTAAATCAATTCAGTAGTGAATTCTAAGTGAGGCTATTCTCAAAGATCTCAATATTTTGAAATTGTGGAGACTTTGTGTTGTAATACATGTATTTTAATAAATGTTTTCTATATACTGGAATGAATATGAATTAGCCACTAGTAGGTGAATTTACTCCCATGGCAGTTAGATCAGATATGTTCATTGTGCAGCAGTATTTATATCTAGTATATTTCTATATGTATTTTGTTTTTGGCTTTTACTACCAATTATTGAAAGAGACATGTTAATTCTTGTTGTCATTTTTGTTTTGTGCATTTATTTTGAAGCAATACTATTATGTGCATAGATACTTAATATTGTAATATCATTCCACATAAACAATATTATACAAATATTATACAATACTGAGACCCAAGTATTCTTTTTGGTTAGTATTTGCCTGATATGTTTCTCTCTTCTTTTATTCTAAACATTTGTTTGTCATATTTAAAGCATATAATTGGATTTGTTTTTATCTAATCTGACATCAACTTTAGCTTTTTATTTCACATTTAATTCATTATAGTCAGTGTAGTAACTGTTGTCTTGTGTTTATAGTAACTCTTATTTTTCTTTTTCTCTTATATTCATTTTTTTCTGGTTGTTTTGTGTTACTTCTTTTTGCCTCTTTCAGATCACTCAATTTTTATTAAATATTTTATTCTAAAACTTGCAAGTTGAATGCTGTTTCATCATTCTGATATTACTTGCCCTAGAGATTATGCAATGCACCCTTGACTTATTACAGATGTCTTAGAGCATTGGGGCTGCTACAAAATACCATTACCTTTGTGTGGTTTGTAAACAACAGACTTTTATTTCTTACAATCCTAAAGGGCAGGAGGTCCAAGATCAAGGTGGACTCTGCATCTGGTGGAGTCAAGTCTGATCCTGGTCTTTTTGGAAGGACTCTGATCCCATCATGAAGGCTCCCATCTCGTAATCTGAACACCTCTCAGAGACTCCACCTTTCCTTATCGTCACCTTGAGAATTAGAATTTTAGCATAAGAAATTTTGCCAACATAAGTGTTCAAACACAACACAGAGTTATACAAATTGTTATTGTTATCCCTCGCTGATACTGTTAGACCCCTGACCTATTAAACTGTTTGCCCTCTACTGATTTTTGTGTTCTTACTATGCAGCATATTTAAACATATATTAAATACTATAAAGTATCATTTTGTGTAGTCAGTAATAATTTATAAATAACCATATATTTGCCTTTTCCAGTTTCATTATTCCTGCATTTCCACAGTTCTGACATTTTTTCAGCCTAAAGAACATCTTTTGGTTTGTCTGAAAATATTTATTATTCTACTTCTTTTTTGTTTTGATTTGGAGGTTTGTTTTGTTTTGTTTTTTGTTGAGACAGGATCTTGCTATGTAGTTCAGGCTGGCTTTGAACTTATTATTCAGTTTAGCCTGGCCTTAAGCTCATGACTGTCCTCTTGCCTCAGCCTCCTAAGTGCTAAATATACAGTTATATGCTGCTAATATACCTGGTTCCACCTTTGTTTTTGAAGGATACTTCTGCAAGATACAGTTCTTGGTTTGTGATTATATTTTTAAGCACTTAAAGTTGCCAATATTGTGTTCTGGAACCCATAATTTCCATTAATAAGTCAATTGTAAATCTTATTGTTGTTTCTTTGAAGATATATTATTTTTCTTTGGGCTATGTCTAGAATTTTTCTTTATCTTTGGTTTACATCAGTTTAACTGTTGTCATTATTTGAGTTTTCTCTGTTTATTTAACTTCTCAAATCTTTGTTGATATCTTTAGGAACTTGTGTTTGTTATATCTTTAAATATTGCTTTTCCTTCATTCTCTCTCTCCCTTTTAGGATATATATGTGAAATGTTCCACATGTATTGTGTTCTAACTGTTGTTTCTATTCTTTATTTTCTTTTTGCTGCAAAGTACTTTCTATTGATCTGTATCCAGCTCATTAATACAGTTTGGGATTCACTGTTTATTCTCTCTCAAATCTGTTGAATAAACATTTTTAGTCAACCTTTATTTTTGTTACTAATATGAGTTCCTAATTAATAATTTTCAGATGTTTAGAATTCCAGGATGCCTATTTGATTTTTTATTTTTAGACAGGATCTTGCTGTTTAGTTCAGATTGTCCTTGAAATCATTGTTCACTTTTGGCTGGTTTCCAGCTTACAATAGTCCTCTGCCTCAGCTTCTTGAGTGCTGGAATTAAAGGCATGCACCACCGCACTTGGCTTTATTCAATTTTTAATAGATTCTGATTTTTTAGTGAAATAATTTTTATTATTAATCACTTTACTATATTCCATATTGTATTCATAATAAATATTTCATGATCCTTCTCTCACACCTCTAAATTTTGGCTCATTTCTGGCTCAGACATATTTGAGAAGCTTAGTTTCTTGCTGTAATCCAGGGTACTCTGCTGAAGGCTTGTGTCTGTAGGCAGGAAGAATTCATACAGGAACTTTTTATAGTTAATTGCTCAGTGTAAAAAGATGTTTAAGTAATTGTGTTTTTCTAGTTTCTGAACCAAATTTTAATTCAGCAAGAGTGCATCCTTGTGCTAAGGAAGAAGGGGCAGGGGAGCAGGTGCTGAGTTTCTCAGGAGCAGGGTGTCTGTGGGTGTCTAGACTCTGTGGCCTGGAGCACCCATTTCTGTGTGGTGTCATATCCCGTCATTAGTAGAATTTGGAACTATCTTGCTATTATTTCTGTTTAGAGGTGATGTTACAGACTGAGCATTAGATACATGTGGCACTGTAATGTAAATACTGCTTTGCTCATTAACCCACCTAACTTCAAAGACATCTTCATCTTTAACACTGATCTTTAGAACTAGAAGAGTAACCATATTTTCTGCCAGTGTATGTACATGTTAATAGATAATAATGTAATGTGTGCAGCTATTCACATAAATTATCTTTTTTGTATTTATTTCACTTTCTCTGTATGTCATCCCCTTAGGACAGGACTACTTGTCTTCTATCATGTCATCTCTACACCCTCGGGCATAATACTTTGTATAATCTGGGCTCGGTAAATCTGTGGACTGGGTTCAATTATAAAACTTACTCTCTGCTGTCAAAGAAACTGCTATTTTAAAAATCAGACTTTTCATGAAAGGGTATTATAGATATTTCTTACTTTGTTTAATAATTATCTGCTTTGAGATGTATTTGCTTTTTAATGAATGCTTTAATTAGCTTCTGTTACATATTTTAAAAAATAAACTTGGAACACAGCAACCATGTAAGTGATTCTGTTTACAGTATATTTGAGGTGGAATGAATGTGGTTAAATAATTACCAAAACAGTAGATACTTAAGTTTGTTTAAGATAACTGTAATAGCAACTATATTGAGTCTTCAATAAGTACTGAATTTACTCAGTCAAATTCAGATACTTGTTTAAGGCTGTTTTGTAGTTTTCAAAAAGAATGCTCAGTTTCTTAGTTGATTTCTTTAATAAGTTGCTGTATTAAGCAAAAAGAGAAGCAGAGGATTATGGGGAGCAGGGAATTTACACATTTTTGTTGGCAGAGTTAGAATCTGAATTCAAGTCCTGTGTGTATCAACTAAAAATACTTAAGAAAATGATGTATCTGCAAAGGTGAATATGCCCATAGAGAACACTCTGAAAATACACAGCTTAATTGCAACTCCTTCAGTGATCACCTTCTTCCTTTTTCTTTATTGCTTCTTATCACTAGATTTTAAAGAATAAAAACACACATAAACATCTGCCGAAGGCAAACACTGAGTTTCCTGGAACCTCACAGCAAAGCCACACAGCAGTAGGAAAGGGAAGGCCAGGCTGATATGTTTATTTTAGTCCTTCTGCTTAGTTTTTGTTTCCAGGCACTGGATTAAGCTTATTTTCCAGAACCAGAAATTATTGTTGTTTATGTAGCTAAGTTTATTAATGTTCTTCTTAAGCCATGGTTAGGTACAACACTTTTTAAGAGTATTTTGAAAGCTTCTTGGTGAATTTTAAATTGTAGTTCTATGAAAAGCCAACAAACACAAACATGATCAAATACACACTTGGAGGGTCTGGGATCCTCCTGGAACCTGGTGCAGTGCAAATGCTTCTAAAGTTAATCGAACGGATGCGTGAGAAGTACCTCTATCCTCAGTTCTCTCTGTTCAGTCCAGCCAAACATTCTTTCAGTCCCCTTCACAGTGGTGCCTGTGCAACTGTGTGTGTGTGTGTGTGTGTGTGTGTGTGTGTGTGTGTGTGTGTGTGTGTGTGTGTATGAGATTAGTGGTGGGACAGGAAGGATGGAGAGCCACCTGCTAAGCACTTTATCCATTCTCCAAATGTTACTGTGAGCCACAGCAGTCGTACCCTTTCCAAGCCAGGCTTGCCTCACAGGACGCCGTGAGAAGGGAGCATTTGGTTTGATCTAGTAGCTAACAGACTTTGGGATATGTGTGCTACTTTCCTAGGCCTCAGGTCTGAGAACTCCTGCTGTTCAGTCTTTGCCGAAAAGGACAGGCCCTCATAGCACTAACCTCTCCTGGTGTCTGCCTTGCCCCACTCTGGTTAGATTAGGGATAGACCTTGTTTGTGATACTGGAGATTGAACCCCAGGCTCTTCACACTGAGCTACATCCATAGCCCTTTGTAACTTTTTTAAGACAGGGTCTGTGTAAGACACTAAGTTGCCTAGGCTGAGCTCAAACTTGTGATCCTCCTGCTTCAGCCTTCCAGAGTGCTAGGATTACGGGTATGATGATTTTGAGTTAGTTTACAGGAAGGTCAGTCAGTGGTTGTAGACTACAGCCCAGAACTCCAGGGGTGGGGGCTGAGGTTGGCATCAGTCTTAAGCCAGAGCCATCCACAGCCAAAGCTACTTGAGAGCAAAATTAAAATCAAAGCAAGCCAGAGTCTATAGAAAGAAGAAGGTAAACATGTTTTTAAAATGGCAAAGAGGACAAAGACACAGAGTGAAACAAGTAGAAGAAAGGAAGAATGGGAGAGTCAGAATAGAGACCCACTGACTTGAGGATCTTTCTGTGTCCTAGCACAGTAACATCTAGCAGGACTTTGTTTCCTGCTTGTGAATGTAAAACTTCTGACTTTATCTTTACAATGAACTCTTCTTTTTTTTAATCTCAGTAATTAGGGTGAGATTCCTAGCAACCAACAATCTGAGTGTGATCCTTCCCCCTTTCTGGAAACCAAGTGCTGTGGTTCAGCCCTTCTCTCTTCTTTCAGAAGAGAAAGGATCTGAAAAACACTCACAGCATCGAATGCTTAGTTTGTTACTTTTCCCATAACATTTTAGAAGAGCACAGAGCAGTGATAAGGCCACACAAGACATTAAAGAACAATACAATGAAAATGTTTTTGGCACCTGCCGAGCTCTATTTTGAAGCACAGGAGCACTTTCTCTTTATCTCAGTAGCTGCCCACAGACTCAGCTGAATGGCTGCTTCCCTGTTCCCCATTCCTGTACCACACGAGGGAAGAACTCTCCTGTCCAATTGCGAGTGCCTTAAAAACCCAGGGATGTCCCACTATCACTATTTACTTAGCCCTTTTGTATAGTGTCTGTATCACAGCATTCATCTGAATGGATACATATAATCTGACTTGAATATTTTCAGAACTTCTGGGCCTAATACTGAAAACTCTGCCCTTTCTCTTTAGCTACTCCTTCTAGACTTCTACCTGCCCTTGAGCTTCTGTGAGCTCTGCTAAAATTATTAAGTACACAAAGAAAATAAGAAATCATTTTTAGCTTTTACTTGGCCCAGAAAAAATTTCAGCTTGGTCCAGTCACTTTTATAAAGTGTAATGAAAGGAGCCATGATCAGCAATTGAAAGGCTTGCCGTCTCTGGGGTGCAGCTCAGTGGTAGAGTGTCCACCTGGAATGCACAGAGCCCCGGGTCCCCACGCAGCCAGAGAAGGGAAGGAGAGATGGAGGGGCTTCCTGAGCCAGCAGACCCTGCTGTTCCTTCCAGGGACTCCCAGCCTGGGCCCCAGCTTCTTGGGCCCAAATCCTGCAGGTGCCATCGTAGACTGACCCCTGATGAACACAGAGGAGGGGCACAGGCCTTTTGCATAAGTACAGGTTGAAGTGTAAGTTCAGAGGCTCCCAAGGGCCCCACTGGATGTAAGAAATAAAAAGGAAGCAGAGCGAGAGACTTACAGCAGACACAGGCTTTATTTGAGATAACGACCAGAGAGGAGCTGCTGTCTGCAAAGTGCCCTGAATAGCAGTTATCTTAGAGGAAGGGGCAGGAGAGAATGAGGAAGCTGGGAACTGTCTGGTCACTGATCTAGTTTGTGTTTGTGTAAGCGTCCCTGTTCTGGAACTGTTGATCAGTACGGCTGCGTTCTGTAAACAGCAGCCAGGCCAGTGACAAGGGTGCTGGAATTGTTACGAGGCTGAGGCTAAGAGAATGTGAGGGTCAGAACTCAGGAAGATGATGTCCTTTGGAATTCTTACACGGGGCAGTGCTTCCCTACTGGGAGAAAAGGCCATCTGACTTACAGTGATCAAAGACCAGTGAGGGAAACAATAAAATAAAGAAGGAAAAATTTAAGGCCAAATAAGGCACAATTGATAGAAAGCCAGGATTATCCTCAAATAATGTTTTAGAAAAATTGTTTTCGTGTTTTTTTTTTTTGAGACAGGGTCTCACTTTGTGGTTCAGGCGGGCCCTGAGCTCAACCTCAAACTCACATCACAGCAATCCTCCTGCCTCTGCCTCCCGGAGTGCTGGGATTACAGGCGTGAGCCACCACGCCCGGCACTGTGGAATGTGGTACTGATTGCTGTTGGGCATGAGTCTCCACACCCAGTATGGTATGTGGTTACCGGGGATCGAACCTGGGTCCTTGCACTTGCAAGGCAGGCGCCAGAACCACTGAGCTAAATCCCTGGCCCTGTTTTCATTTTTAAAAGAACTGCTTTTTCTGTTTGGCTATCATTAGCATTTCATTTCCCTTTTCTATGTCATTAAAGATAACAGTAATATTCAGAACACTAAAAAGTCATACACAGAAGTAAAACCAAACAATGTTTTCAGTACGCTTGGTTCTCTAACGTATTATGTTCTTGTCTTTTCTGATTCAATAGTAGGATTTATTTTTTAAACATTTAAATTTTAAAGAATGAGTCATTGTGAATGTAGGAGCCAGATGAATCATCTATCAGTCAAAATCTTCGTTTTCATTTTTTTCTACTGTTTATCATGAAAGAGATATTAGAAATTCTTTAAATTTAAGGCATCTCTCCTTCACTCATTCTGTTGGCTTTACAAGTAGTAGAGTAAAGCTAGCATTAACTACATGCGGCTTCAGATTCCTGCCAGCAACCGAGGTTTGGGACAGTGAGGCACGTGCTGTCTTCCAGTGTGAAAGTCTGGAGCCTTCTGCAC
>PVIR01012505.1:0-10192 GCA_004026965.1 Petromus typicus
CAATCCTCCTGCCTCTGCCTCCCAAGTGCTGGGATTACAGGCGTTGAGCCACCACACCCGGCACTGTGGTATGTGGTACTGATTGCTGCTGGGCGTGAGTCTCCACACCCAGTATTGTTATGTGGTTACCAGGGAATCGAACCTGGGTCCTTGCGCTTGCAAGACAGGCGCCGGAACCACTGAGCTAACTCCCCGGCCCCTGCCTCAAACTCTTAAAGTTCTAGGATTATAGTCCTGGTAGGAACCTCAGGAAGAGATATTAAAAAAAAAGTATAATTTAACCATCTACTGAAAATGTGACAGATGGTTAAAAGAGAGGAGAGAAATTCCCACCCAATGTGTTTAACTTAAGAAATTTCAGGGCAGTCACACAAAAATTAGAGAAAGTGACTCTGCTAACTGCTCACAGGGATGTAGCTCAGTGGCTCTGTGCCTGCCTGGCAAGTACAAGGTCTTAAGTTTGATCCCTGATAAAACACACACACACACACACACACACACCCCACACACACACACACACACCACACACACCACACACACACACACACATACACACACATGACTGCACGAAACAGCAAAAGGCAGTTTTGAGTGTGGTCGGATTCGTTACACCCTTATAGTTATCAGATTGCAGCGTTACTAATGATGAATGCTCTTTGCTGTCAGTGTGCACCCTGGAGTGAGGGCCCCACAGACTACAGAGAGATCTCCAGTGAAGGTGAAGCTTTGGTGATAGATGAGGTAATGGCTCAGTTGCTCTGGAGCCTGTCTTCTGCTAAGGAAAAGCCTTGGACAAACATGTGCTGAGGGAAGAGGCTATCGCCTCCCTCCTCCATCCCTCCCACCTGCAGAGCCACAGGCAGGTGCGCAGTCAGTCACCTGTGGGCAGTGAGCAGGGTCACTTTCTCTAATTTTTGTGTGACTTCTCACCTGAGTTGGAGGAACTGGGTATGTAGAACAGCAGAGACCAGCAGATGGCCAGACTGGGGTCCCCTGACCCCCTTCCTGTCTTTCTCCGCTTCACTGCGGTTTTTCCTCTCCTTTCTCCCCTCTGTTTCTTGCCTTTTTGCCTTATTCCTTTCTCCTTAACCACTACTTCCCTTTCTTAACAAATTTCTTTTCTTTCATGTATGTATATGCCCGGAGACACTTAAGCCACACCCTTGGGAAGGCAGAGAGTTTTTTGTTTCATCTCTCAATCTGGTGATTAGGGTTCAGATCCTAGAGGCTGGACTTCTGGGTAAGACCTCCCTGCCTTACCCTTTGAAAGAAAGATGTAGAAAATCTGGACAAAAGTCCAACTATCTGACCAGGAATGGAGGTTTGGGACTCCACAATGACTGCTTCGTAGCTTAATGGTGTTTAGAAACTTAAGAAGCTTAAACAAGTCTCCACCTCAAGTCTTGGGATCAAAAGATTGGCCGAAATGTCATTTTAAGAAGATAACTGGGTTTTTTTGTTTTGTTTTGTTTTGTTTTTTGAGACAGTGTCTCATTATGCAATTCAGGCTGGCCTTGAGCTCACTGTGTAGCCCAGAGTGCCTTCGGATTTGTGCTGGTCCGCCTTCCTCAGCCTCCCGAGTGGTAGAGTTGTAGAAATGCACCACTACCCTAGCAGTCGAGAAGGTGACTGCTCAGTCTGAAGTAGAAGTCAGAGACTTGTTAACTGGATTCCGAGGGAGGTTTCTAGCTGCCTGCGCAGCCCTGGCAGCCGAGCTGAGTACTTGAGATTTGAACTGTGTGTGCTAAGTATGATTCAATTGTTTCATGAGTGCATTCCGCTGGGGTTTTCTCTGTGAGGCGAAAGACAGCAGTGTGAGCTTCCTTGTTTTCTTGCTACAGAGCCCTGCTTAGGACGTGGCAAGCTCACGAGCCAGGCAGCACTCGTGCTTCACTGAGGAGGCCCGCCACGCGTGTGTCATTCCCCGCGCACCATTGCCCTTCACTTCTCTGACTTTCCTTTGCAGTTGACTGAGACCTCCTCCCGCTACGCCCGCAAGATCTCGGGCACCACTGCCCTGCAGGAGGCGCTGAAGGAGAAGCAGCAGCACATTGAGCAGCTGCTGGCTGAGCGGGACCTGGAGCGGGCCGAGGTGGCCAAGGCCACCAGCCACGTGGGGGAGATAGAGCAGGAGCTAGCCCTGGCTCGGGACGGGCATGACCAGGTGAAGTCTGTTGCTGACCTTGTTGTGGAGGTGGTGATCATTTCTAAACTGAGGTCAAGTGGTGTCCACAGTGCTTGGAGCCAGGGAGCCAGACCTGAGAGTACTGGACATGAGTGTCAGTTTCTTTGCTGAGCCTGTTTGAAAGCTGTGACCTCAGTTCACCATGAGCTAAAACCTGTGGGTGCCGGTTTCTATCGCTGTAAAGATGGAATTTTGTCCTTGTCAATCTGCCTTAGTCTTTTGGTTTTATTTCCAGGTGTTGGGCCTGTCTGTATTAAGCCACCTTGTGTCCTAGAGTCTGAGCAGTGATTACAGCTCCTGTCTGTAGATTATTTTTGACATGTGTTTCATCATTGGAAAAGATGAGTTGTTTTAATGTTGCCCTCTATTGGTGTAATGGTGTGGCCTTTTATGTAGGGTCCGGGAAACTTACCCACAATAATCTCCGAAGATAGCATTTAAACTTCTCAAGGCTTTGGAGTAATGGCCACAGCATGGTGATCCCTGTGAGAGGAGGATGGATCTCTGCGCCTGAGTCTGGCTCAGAGATGGACTGCTCACTGACTTCTTTGCTTCCTTAGCACGTCCTGGAATTGGAGGCCAAGATGGACCAGCTACGAACAATGGTGGAAGCTGCTGACAGGGAGAAGGTGGAGCTTCTTAACCAACTAGAAGAGGAAAAGAGGTGATCCCTAACTGTACTTTCATGGTGTGTGTGTGTGTGTGTGTGTGTGGTCATTCCTTATAAATGGGAATGTTGTTGGGAGAGACTTCTCATCAAAAACTTTGTTGGTAGCTGGACATAGTGATTCATGCCTGTAATCTTAGTATTCTGAGAGGCTGAGGCAGGAAGATTGCAATTTCAAGTCCAACCTAGGCAATTGATCAAGATCCTGGCTCATTTATTTCAAATGGAGGGAAGCCTGGGACATAGGTTAGTGAGAAGGCAGTAGTTTAAGCCTTAGCACAAAATGAAGGGAAAGCAACTATGCTGATGTCTGCCCTTAGAACCAAAGAAACAACTTTGTGTTCAGCAAAAATCAGACTCTGTATGCTGTGTGCATAGTGTGCACTATGACTTGACATTTTCAAGATGTCTGGGATCCTTTAAACAGGACCTGACTAATCTGGCAAATTGGGAACCCACTGCATTTTATTATTATTATTATTGAGAACCCACTGCATTTATTATTATTATTATTATTATTATTATTATTTATTTTTTTAGGTTTTTTGAGACAGGGTCCTACTTTGTAGTTCAGGCTGGCCCTGAGCTCAGCCTCAAACTCACATCACAGCAATCCTCCTGCCTCTGCCTCCCGAGTGCTGGGATTATAGGCATGAGCCACCACGCCCGGCACTATGGTATGTGCTACTGGTTGCTGCTGGGGTGAGTCTTCACACCCAGTGTGGTATGTGGTTACCGGGGATTGAACCTGGGCCCTTGCGCTTGCAAGACAGGCACCAGAACCACTGAGCTAAATCCCCGGCCCACCCACTGCATTTTAAACTACCCTCCTGGTGGTAGCTTCAGTTGTTGTGGAGGTGATTCTAGCCAGCTTCCCCCTGGCACCTCATGCTGAGAGGACACTCTAGCAGTGGTGGTGAGCCTGTGGCACCTTTGCCACAGTGAGCTGTTGGTATCACTGAAAGCTCCAAAAGATTTTCCATCACTTTTGTAGGTCCAAGTTACATAGTGTCAGGTAGGCGCTACAAGGCCCTGCTCTGGAAAACCTCAAAACCTTATTAGGGAAATTAAATTCTGGCATGTAAAACAATTTTTCATGTAAGTAGGAAATCAGATGTTAAATGGCGTGGCCAGGTGTGTTGGTGCAAGCCTGTAACTCCAGCACCTCCCACTTCCAGTTGGGAGGCTGAGGCAGTAGGATCACCATGAGTTTGGGGCCAACCTGGCTACATAGTGAGTTCAAATCCAGCCTGAATTGCATAGTGAGACCCTATCTCAAAACAACAAAATCAAGATATTGAATGGTGTGAGGTAGCGAAGTCTAGTTGTTACTCAGGAGGGGTTTTTTTTGAGAGAAAGGGTCTCACTTTGTAGTGAAGGCTGGCCCCGAACTCACTATGTAGCCCAACCAAGCCTCGAACTCTCGGCAATCCTCCCGCCTCTGTCTGCCGAGTGCTGGGCTTGTAGGCATGATTCATCACACCTGGCATTGTGGTATGTGATTACCAGGGATCGAACTTGGGATCTTGCACTTGCCAGGAAGACAGCCGGAACCAATGAGCTAAATCCCTAGCCCTGAGAGTTTTTGTTTTTTTGAGACAGGGTTTCACTTCGTAGTTCAAACTGGCCCTGAGCTCAGCCTTGAACTCACAGCAATTCTGCCTCTGCCTCCCAAGTGCTGGGATTACAGGCGTGAGTCACTGCGCCCGGCCCTCAGAGGTTTTTTGAGGCCATGAACAAATAAGATCTGAGAAGAGCATCTCCATGGAGACCGTGTGACCGTCCCTGGGTGGTGGAGTGTTGGCTTCTGTTGGGCTTGAGCCATCTTGTCATTTCTTAGTTGGGTGATAACCATGTCCCTGCAATGCAGGGCGAGGTCAGGTGCTGATGTGCTGGGGCCCAGTGAGAGCCTGGAGAGCACTTCCTCTGTGGAGAGAGAAGTACCAGGCCTAGCTTTCTCCTTGTGTCCAGGAAAGTTAGATGGTAGTGGGCGCTTCCCGACTCTCCAGAATGTTATGGCACCAGACCATTTGCTGCTGCTGCTTTTTTTTTTTCCCAATTTTTTGAGACAGAGTCTCGCTTTGTAGTTCAGGGTATCCCTGAACTCACGATGTAGCCCAGGCTGGTCTCAAACTCATGGCCGTCCCCCTGGCTCTGCCTGCTGAGTGCTGAGCCACCGGCGGCTGTTTAGTTGTTCTCACACCAGCCGTGGAGGCTGCGGACTGGAGAGCCTTCCCAACTCCCTCCTGGGCTTGAGAGCTTTGACTCACAGTAAGAGTTCTCACTCAACTGAGGGAGATTCTGTGTTCTTACCTTGCCAGAAATGTTACTTGGAAGGACTCTGTTTTGTTTTTTTATATAAATTATGAACTTTGGCCTTTCTTTGCCTTTCACTCACTTTGGTGAAGGTTAATAATTGAGGGGTAGGAGGAAGTAGAAAAATAGTGGATGGAGTATATGTTTAGCATGCATGTGGCCAGCCCAAAGCAGCAAAAGAAGCAGCATGGTGCAGATGTAACACAGATATTGTAAATCTGAATTTCATCGACTTGGGGTGACACTGAATGAAACCACACCAGTGGCAGGTTGGTTTGTTTGTTTGCTTGTGCATTTGGTACCAGGGATCAAACTCTTGACATTGTGCTTTTTCAGGAAGGTCCCAGAACCACTGAGCTAAATCCCCAGACCGAGGCAGGTTTATTTTAAAATGTCTGAAAGTGTGTGTTTTAGAATTGAAGACCAGGGGAAAAAAAAAGAATGGAAGACCAAGACTGTTGGTTTCTTCTCCCATTCACATTCACAGCCTTATTCCCCCAGGACTGGAGCAGGTGCTGGTGCCATTAGAAATTAAGACCTAGGAGGTGCTGAGCGGGGTCCTGAGAAGTCAGCTGACCCTGCCACAAGGGGCCTGATAAGGGTGACTCAGGAGATTGGGTTTTCTTGCCACTCCTGTCTAGATTCTATATTTCAAAGGAGCAATTATGCAATTGGAATCGCAAACCTATTTCTGTGGTAATAGAAATTTTTTCTTCTTTTGGAGATAGGGTCTTGCCTTGTAGTCCCGGCTGGTCTTGAACTCGGTGATGCTCCTGTTTTAGCCCCCCAAATGCTGTAGAAATATTTTTATGTAGGCTGATCTTATCCTGATAGATCCATTCTGGTGTCTGTGTCTGAGGGAACCAGGTAATTTTTCTGTGTTACCTCATGGGGGTCAGTAAGTAGATAAAACTTGGAATTTCCTAAATAATTAGTGGTGTTAGCTCTTACAGACTGGAGTCTTAAGAGTGGATTTCTTTATTTTTTCTGTCTTGCTAAGGGGTTTCTTTTGCCACCACCGCTGAGTGCCAGGACATTGGCTAGACTTTGTGGGGCAGGTTAGACAGCTGCTTTCCTTTGTTACCTTCTTACATTCTGTGTGGGTTTATTCTGCAGGAAGGTTGAGGACCTTCAGTTCCGGGTCGAAGAAGAATCGATTACCAAAGGCGATCTTGAGGTAAACCCTTCCAGCTTGCTAGCGCCTTCGTGTAGACCCGTGTGGAGAGGTGCGCGAACCGTGGGGCGCCTGCTGACCCTTGGGCTCCTGCCGCCTGCAGGGATCGGTGGCCGATCTCTGGTGCTCTGGCCACGCTGGCTAGCGTGGACCTCTGCGGCCCTGTGACTATGGTGTCCTGGTCCTGTGGTGGATCAGAGTTGTATACTGCTCTTTTTGTGTTTCACAGTTTGAACCAGGAATTGGATTTAATCAAGTCATAAATCTGGCAGTGTGTCCTCTCTATTTATTTATTTATTTTTTTTAGGATAAGATCTTGCTCTGCAGTTTAGGCTGGCCTTGAACTCATTCTGTAGCCCAGGCTTGAACCCAAGCAGTCCTCCTGCTTCAGCCTCTAGTGCTGGGATTATAGGAGTGTGCCACTATGCCTGCATCATTCTCATTCTAAAGCAGTCCTAAGTGAGACTGTATGCACATATTCTTCTTCTTATTACAAATGAACTTTTAAGAGGTTTTTTAGAGGTACTAGGATTAAATACAGGCCTTGCACATTCTAGGCAGGTGCTGTACCATTGAGTTACACACAGGTCCTTTTTAATTTTGAGACAAGACCTTAACTTGCCTAGGCTGGCCTTAAACTTGAGGTCTTCTTGCCTCAGCCTTCCAACAAGCTGTGATTACAGGTATGTGCCACCAGGCTCCACAAATGAGAATTTGTTTATAAGTCCATAACAATTTTTTTTTTTGCTTCATCTTAGCTCTGCTTTACAATTGAGCAGAGTAATCTTTTATAACCCTATGAATATAAATTATATTTTTTAGTAGTTTTTTTTTTTTCTTTGAGGTATTAGAAATTGAACCCAGGATGTTCACACTGAGCTATATCTCTAGTCCCTTTTTTTCTTCTCTTTTTCTATTATTTGAGACAGGGTCTTGCTATGTTGCCCAGACTGGGTTTGAACTTATGATACTCTTGCCTTAGCTTCTCAGGGTGCTGACTTTATAGGCATGTGCTACCATGCCTGACAGCGTGTATGTGCACCAAGAATGTGCAGTTTTATCACTGAGCTGAGTCCCCAGCCCAGATAGTTGAATTTTTTTTTGTGCGTGTATGCTGGGAATCAAACTCAGGACCTTGTGCTTGCCATGCAGGTGCTGTGCCACTAGGCTAAATCCCCAGCCCATAGGTTTTTTTTAAAGTAGTTATCAGAGCAAAAAACAAAGGCAAATTCATATTTCAACCTTTTTTATTTCCGTGGCATATTTAAAATTCATAGACCTGGGCCGGGGAGTTAGCTCAGTGGTTCCGGCGCCTGTCTTGCAAGCGCAAGGACCCGGGTTTGATTCCCTGGTAACCACATACAATACTGGGCATGGAGACTCCCGCCCAGCAGCAACCAGTACCACATACCACAGTGCCGGGCGTGGTGGCTCATGCCTGTAATCCCAGCACTCAGGAGGCAGAGGCACGAGGATTGCTGTGATGTGAGTTTGAGGCTGAGCTCAGGGCCAGCCTGAACCACAAAGTGAGACCCTGTCTCAAAAAACCTAAAAAAAAAATAAATAAATAAAATAAAATTCATAGACCTTTTCTTAGTATCAGATTTCTCTCTTTCTTTTTTTTGTTTTTCTGCAGTACTGGGGCCTGAACTCACATTGTTGTGCACACACGGTAGGTGTGGTACACCTTAAGCTAAATCCCCAGCCCAAGTTTCTCTTCTTAACAATTCATGTTAGTTTTGAATTACACACCAAAATTAAATGAAATGATTCTGATGCTTTTTTGTTTTTTGAGACAGGGTCTCATTATGTAGTTCAGGGTGGTCTTGAACTCACCATGTAGCACCTGTCTCAGCCTCCCAAGTGCTGGGATTACAGCTGTGTACCGCCATGCCCAGCAATTCTGATATTTAAACCACTGCCAGATATATGACAGATGTAAATTAACTTTTTTAATTTTTGAAAATTTGGTGATATTCTTTAATCTGTGTGTAATATTTTAGTAGAAATTGCCAGTGCCACTGTTATATGACTTCAGAGTCTATTGAGTATCCATACTATCCTTAAATTCACAGTCTTTCCAAGCAGGAGCTCCAAAACAATTGCTTTGGAAATATATCTTCATAGTCATCAAAGAGTAGGGGAAACATTTTCTGAGTTCTGGTTTTATAGGGTCCAATAATGGTTTGTCAATAACTTAATAGACATCTTCACTCATTCCATATACAGTTGCATTCATTCAGTTGACTTTTGTGTTGTTTTCATCCATTTAATCCCCCAAAGTCTCATTAGAAGTTTCATATCATCATCTAATTCATATGAGTTATAGCCTCCGAAGTGCGAAGAGGTAGAATGTTGAAATCAGCACTGCGTTAGTGTAGTCTGTCTGATAAACTGACTTCGAATTAACCATCTAAAGTTATCTTGAAATGCTAACACATACGGAAGCTTTAGTTGAATCTCTCTTTGGTTGTTGTTTAATTTTTTTATTTTTTTACTGATAGCAAAAGGAACAGATTTCTGAAGATCCTGAGAATGTAAGAGGGCCCTTAACTGTGTGGATATTTCCCTGATAACACAGATTGATTTCAGATTAAAATGCTTATTGATACACTTAAACACTAACTGCGTAATCTGACCTTGGGACGTTGGCTTCAGTGTTTCTGTGCATGTGGCCCTCAAAGCGATTACTTTGTGTCTTGAAGACATTTTGTGTAATGACTAAGCTCTGTAAATCCATTGTGCAATGAATAGACACTTTTCCTTTGTAAAGAATTTTTTGCTGAAAGGAGAAAACAATTTTGTCTTGAGGGCCTGACCTTTATCCAATTCATAATATCTTCTAATTTTAGTACAGTCATTGTGAAAGGAATAATTAATTGAAGCATAAAATATATTAGATAAAGGAGTTGTAGAAATTCTGGGGAGAGTTTCCCAAAAGGTGTCTAATCAGATATCCCCAAGGATAGAAGGTCTTGAGGTCCCAGCACCGGTTGCCTTAATGCGCACTCCCGCTCCGGTCAGTGTCTGCCATTGCACCGGATGCAAAATAGAACATTCTCTGGTTGCTGCAGTATTTTCTTTAGTTCTGAAATTAAAGACAGGGATAAGAAACTGTGTGTTTCTAAATTCAGTGTTATTAAAGGGAGCTGCTACCAGCCTCAGCGGTTTTTCCTTTTCCCTGTGATTAAAGTGAGACCCTCAACAGCAGCCGCACCCAGCGGCCGCCGAGGATGGCCTCTTGGTGCAGCCGGATGGCCGCCATGCTGATTGCAGGGAATCCACAGGCCTTTTGCTTTGATTCACAGGCACAAGAGAATGAAATTAGAACAAAGAACTACCTTGTCCCCTACCAGTCCCTGGCAGTGGAAATAGACAGCGTGAGACAGAGCTTTTTAAAAGGTCTTCCTTCTGAAGATTCCTTTTTGCGGAGCTCCTTCAGTGATCTGGGTCTCTCCTCTGCTTCCAGGCCAGGCCCCGCGGCTGCGGTGTCAGTGTGCATGGGCGCTCCCCGCCTGTCTGTGCGCTTCCCTCGGGCCTCTGCTTTCCCCTCAAGCCCCTGTCCCAGGACTTGCCTCTGGGGAAATGCTGTGTCTTGCCCTAAGAAAGCAGCAGTTTTAGAGGAAGAAGGACCATCCTGTTGCGGGGTCGCCCTCCTTGCTGTGCTGGGAGGGAGGATCTCTGGATGTGTCTGCTTTTTACCTTCAAGTGGTAACTTCCGCCCAGAGGACACAGCGTCAAAAGAAGACAAGATCTGTTGTTGCCTTCTGTTTTTCCTCTTCATATTGGATTTCAGGTCCTGAAACTCTGACCCTAATTATGTGGGCCTGGATTCAAATATATATTTTTT
>PVIR01012505.1:10292-44631 GCA_004026965.1 Petromus typicus
ACAATCCTCCTGCCTCTGCCTCCCGAGTGCTGGGATTACAGGCGTGAGCCACCACGCCCGGCACTGTGGTATGTGGTACTGGTTGCTGCTGGGTTGAGTCTCCACACCCAGTATTGTTATGTGGTTACTGGGGAATCGAACCCGGGCCCTTGCGCTTGCAAGACAGGCGCCGGAACCACTGAGCTAACTCCCCGGCCCTATATTTTTTATCTTGTAAAAACAGATAAATACTTATGTCTGAGGTACATATGCAGCATGGAAACTATCCAGACAATTAGTTTTCCATTTTTTTTTTGAGACAGGGTTGCATCCCAAGCTGGCCATGAACTTTGGGTCTCCCTGCTTTGGCCTCCCAAGTGCTGAGGTTACAAACATGAGCTACCATGCCTTAGTGGGTTTTGAATTTTATTTCATTATTTTGTGGAAAACAGGCAGATGAATTTAAAAAGTATTTTTCTTCACCTTTCAACCACTGTGATGGTTTGTTTATATCGGATTCTTTAGCAGAGCGCTCTCTTGGATGCATTGACATCTCCAGAGCACTGACGGAGTGAGTGAAGATGTTGTGATCTTATTTTGGCATCCTGCCTTCTACTCAAGAGGGGCACTACCTGGTGTCATTTTGTTACTATTCCGTTGTCATTTTCTCATTGTCCGTAATTGTACAAATTGACAGATTGGGTTAGTGAGAAGCAAAAGATCTTTACATTAGTCCAAGTAGCTAGTAGCTGGGAGCAGCCTGTCCGCAGGTTTTGTCTGTGTTTTTTCATATGGTCTCTTCAGGAGGAGAGACAGGCGGAAGAAGAGCGCCTTTGGATCGACCCCTGGATTCTTTTTCTGTTCTGTTTCTTCCCCTTCTTCCACTGAGATACATTCCCCAGCCTCTTTTCCAAATTTTTTAAGTCTGGATCTCACTGGGGTGCACAGGCTAGGCGTCAGCTTGCGGTTCTCCTGCCTCAGCCTGTCAGAGTGCTGGGCTGACAGGTGTGGGCCACCAGGCGCCGTGGCGGATTATTTCAGATCAGGTGAGATAGTGCTGTGCTTGAGCCTGCTACGAAGAGGCCCTCCTGGCTCCCCTATGCAGTGTGCCATGAGGGCATGGGGGAGGGCCCTGCCATGCTGGGGTCTTTCTTATCAGCTCTCGGGGCGTGAGCTCAGACCCCTGGCTTGGGCAGCCCTTGTTCCTACCTTTCTCTTCTCTGCACTGGCCCTCTTCAAGGATGGAGACCCTGGAGATAATCATTATTGAATGTTTTCGTGGCAATCCTAATTCTCTTTGTTTTTGTTCCCCTCTGGAGTCAACTAATTTTTGGAAAAATTCCTTTGGCAAGAAAATTGGAGCCTCAGGGCTCTCCTCTCCAGCTGTAGCCGAGAATGTGGCTGAGGACCTTACTTGCTTTGCATCCATTCAGCGGAGACCCGTGCTGTAGTTCCTTGAGTCTGGTTTCCAGATTTCCTTTATTAAGGTTAACTTTATTTATTTATTTTTTTGGGGTGGTGTTTTGTTTAATTTTGAGACAAGGCCTTGCTATGTAGTTCAGGTTGGCCGTGAACTTTTGGCAATCTCCCCACCTTAGCATCTGAGTGCTGAGATTATAGGCATGCACCATCATGCCTAGCCTATTAAGATAATTTTTTTCATTGTTTTGTTTTTTGAGACAAAGTTTTACTTTGTAGTTCAGGCTGGGCATGAACTCACTTTGTAGCCCAAACTGGCCCCAACGTCAGTGGTGATCAGTGATCCTCCTGCCTCAGCTTCTCAAGTGCTAGGATCACAGGTGACCCTACCACGCCTGGCTTATTAAGATTAATTCATGGCCTCTGCTCATGGCAAGTTGTACGCCAGCTACACAGATTTACTCTGAGGACTCACTAAACACTTGAAGACTTATGTCACTGGTTGTCTCCTCCCCGCTTGGTGGTTCTGAGGTCAACCTTTTAAAGTCATAGAGTCAGTTAGGTACACATTAATGTCAAATAGGCACTGTGGGGCGGAGGGAAGATGCTAGTTAGAGGAGTATTAACTGTTCTAATTTGTGCTGATAAACTTCACTGATCGATGTAACATCTTTTTGGCTGCATGCTTGCGACCCATCACCTTGCCCTGTGTTTTCCGTCGTTTCTCTTCCTGTCAGACTAGCTCATGTCCCTGCGCACCTCTGCCCATTTGTCACGGCCTCCATCCTCGCCCTCCGCATCACAGCTCCATCCTCTTCCTTCCCTGTCAGCCTCGTGTCCCTTTCTGGCAGAAGGTATTGGTGGCTCAGCCTGCATGCCGCTCCCTCTCCTCTCGTGCTGGCATGTCATGGTGGCACTGTTGTGTTCTCTTCCTCTTCCTTTTTACTAACAGACGCAGACCAAACTGGAGCATGCCCGCATTAAGGAGCTTGAACAGAGCCTGCTCTTTGAAAAGACCAAAGCTGACAAACTGCAGAGGGAGTTAGAAGACACTAGGGTAATGCTTTCACTATTCCCTGAAGCAGCCCCTTGCGTGAGTGGTGGACACCGCGGGTGCCTTGCCTTGCAGTTGGCCCTGAGTTTGCCGGCGCTGCTCAGGTGTTGGCCGGCGTGGAGCGGAGGGCAGGCCAAGGTGTTTGGGATCAGCTCTCCCGCCAAAGGCGGAGACTCGCACCTTTGGTTAAGCTTCTTTTGCACAGAAGTCAGTTGTCCTCTTGTCCTCATATTCCTGCTTACTGGGTTTCCTAAGTAACTTACGTTATTTCCTGTCTTGACCCCGGCCTCTTGCAGGGAGGAAATGAAAACATTGCCTCTTTTTAGTGAGAGTTAAGGACCTAGATCCCAATTATCTTTTTTTTTTTTAACAACTGACCTCTGTCTGCATCTCTCGCCTTTCTGTCACTCAGGAGAATGAAATCTCAGTGGTCAGGAGGGCCTCTACATGGGGAACAGAATGGCAGCTTCCTGTCCCCATCTCACTGTGTCTGGCCCTAGGAGCCAGGGCACCAGGCGTGTTTTACTTCCTCTGTGCACGAAAGCACTGTGAGAGAGTTTAAGTCACGCCGCATAGCACCCTGCATGCCTTACAAGTGCCCCTCAGTCTCAGCACAGCTCTAGAGTAGTGCTATTGTCTCCACTTTTACAGCGGAGGACACTGAGGCACAGAGAGGTTAAACAAGTTTCCTCAAGGTCACACAGCTAGTCGTAACAGTGGAGCCAGGATTGCATCTTGGCTTGAGTCTGTTCTTAACCACCAAAGAGGAAATCTATCATGGAATAGTTTTGTGATGAAAGATCTAAGAAATAATCAGTGTCACTTGCTTATGTTCATATATCCCCTTTAAATCATGAATTTGATTGGCCTTTAAAATTTTTAAAAATTACTCTGTGTCTGATCAAATTTGGAATCCCAGTATTTTTCTCTTGAATTTTTAGTATTTGTAAGCTAGTATTAGTAGTACTTGTTAGAAATCATGGATGTACAAATCTGGACCACTGGGTAATCTTTCTTCTCTCAAACTTAAGTCTGTGTTTTACAAGGAAAATGTTCTCAACCTCAGAATCAGAGATTTTTGGTATGGATTTGGGAAGAAAAGGAGGAGGAAAAAGTGATAATTTGGTGCTATTTCTGCATTACCTGAGAGCCGAAGTGCTGATCTGGGAAATACAATGGACTAATGAAATGAGTCCTTACTGAAGTAAGGAGAGTGTTATTACTTTATACATTTACACAAAATTTAAGAACTTCTAGACTCCTCTCTCCTATCTTGATTTTGTTAGCTAACAGCTCCAGTGCTTGCTTTCTTGCTCTGAGAAGGAGGCATCTGTTCGCAGCGGAGTTTATCCGCGTGTCTCGAGGAGAGCATGCCTTTTCTGAAGTGATGAGGCTTCTTGATGGTCTCACACTTGGTTTGCCACATGGGAAGTGACCAAGACCCTGCAAGTTTGGTATCAATCACATTCCTTTTGGGCAAGCACTGTAGAATTCCTTTAAGCCAGTAAACCCACTGAGAGTGCACCTGGTGGTACAGAAACCAGAGTAAGAATAAGAGATGATCCTGACTTTAAGATCTCAAAGTAGCAGGCGAGGCAGACACGTCATTTCAACTGAGCGGACAGCCTTGGGAAGTGGAATAAAAATAGAAGTGCTTTTCCTGATATGGAAGTGTTAGAAAAGAGAACAATCATGTTATTGTTTTCACTGTTAAAGCTTTTTAAAAAACATTTATTTATTTATGAATGAGCCAGGGTCTTGCTAAGTCACTAAGTTGCCCAAGTGGGCTTGAACTCGTACTCCTGCCTGGGCTTCCCAGGGGTCAGATTCCAGGCATCCGCCTGGTTTATTTTCACTAATTTTCTTCTGGGCATTCTTTCAGTTTGACTATTCTGCTGTGACTGCCACAGTGGGGTTTATTAATATTTTGTGTCATACATTTGCGGTACAAATTCTTGGGAAAAACCCCCCATAGCATATAACCTGAATCAGAATCTTTAACCTGCTGAACCTGGCACTGTGACATAGCAGTTTTTGTCATTTTGACTCTGTAGTTTTAGAGAATAAGGTACTTTCTTTTCCTCTTGTGGACATTTTACTAGTTTTACAACCTGGGTAGATGAGTAGAAATCATTGATGTACAACTCTGGACCACTGGGTAATCTAGAAACTCATTCATTATTTTTGTCCCAATGAAGGCAGTGGGGAGAGGAGTCTGAAATTTGGAGAAGTTTGATCCTTGATGTTTAAGACTGTGATATTCTTAAACGACAGTGCTTCTGTTCCCTTCTGTTTCCCAGGTTAGCCAAGTAACTGTTGTGCCCAAAGTTAACATTTTCCACAAACCCTATGTCCTGAACTTACTGCCTAACAGGTGGTAACGGTAAATAATTTTCTAAAACTAAAAGGACACAGGTTAAGAGTTTTTCCCTAGCACTGAGGTGTTTAATTTTTTTTTTTTTTTTTTGAAAAATTCCAGAGCTCAAATAGAATCAGAATCTGTGGGAACTTGCTGGGAACTTGCATTGTAGACATGTGTTTCGGGTGATTCATGTGCGCACGAGGGTGGAGAGCCCTGGGGGAGGGAACCAGATGCACTGTAGCAGCCACTGATAGACCTGTGAGAGCCCCGGAAGGGATTCACTGTGAGATGCTAGTGTGTAGTTGCAGGTAAGTAATCATTCTTACTTTGTTGTTTTGGAAAAAGGTTAGTAAATTTTTCATTATCTAGTTGAGGCTTTTATACTAGAAGTGATGCATTATTCATTGAAGCATTTGATAGGCAATTTAAACCTTTTATACCAGTGCTGTCCATAGATGTATAATGTCAGAGATATATAAATATGTAATATCTATGTCTTACATACATAATTTTCTTGTATTCGTTAACTTTGTAGTAAGTCATAAATTAATTTAAATAATTGTAATAGTATTCTCAAAATATTACTTCATCATATAATCAATATAAGAATTAAGATATTTTGTATTGTTTTTTTCTTAAAGTCTTCAAAACCTGATGTCTGTCTCACAGCAGCCTCACTCACTTGAGATGAGTTGCCGTCAGCACTTTGTAGTTGTGTGTTGCTAATGGCTGCCTTCTTGGACGGCACCCAGCATCAGATGGAGGAAGATTAGTCAGCCTCAGTGAACTAGGTAGAAAAAACTGGCCAGATAAGGAGCATTCATCACCCCAGGATGCAGATATATTTGAGAAGTTTGAAAGTTTCTGCTAAACCAGTTAATGAGTACTCTCCCAATTTAACCTTCTTAGAGGAAAAAGAAGTTGGTTGTTTTGGGGGTTTTTCTGGTACCTGGTATCAAACTCAGGACCTAGCACTTCCCAGGCAGGGATTGTGCTGCTGAGCTTTCTCCCTGGCCCAAAAAGAAGTTTTGTGGGTTTTTGTTTTTGTTTTTTGAAAGAAGTAGGCTCAGTATCTATTTTGGGTTCCTTTAGCATCTCAGAATGATGAAAGTTTGCCAAAGATTAAGACTTTGAGTTGGTGCCACCAGAATTAGGTTTAAGCCATTATCACAGTGAATAAATTAACCTGTAAGCATTTAAAATAGCTTGACTGCTGCCTAAGATGGGATACTTCTTAAAGATCTTCAGGGTCACAGAAAATCATTATTGATTTGTTATGTATTAAATGATCTCTCTTTCTTTGGCCTACTGTTAATAGGTGGCTACAGTGTCAGAAAAGTCACGTATAATGGAACTAGAAAAAGACCTAGCATTGAGAGTACAGGAAGTAACTGAGCTCCGAAGAAGGCTAGAGTCTAACAAACCTGCTGGGGATGTGGATGTATCACTTTCCTATTTGCAAGAGATAAGCTCTTTGCAAGAAAAGTTAGAAGTCTCCCATACAGATCACCACAGAGAAATAACTTCTCTGAAGGAACAGTTTGGAGCCCGGGAAGAGACGTTTCAGAAGGAGGTAAAGGCTCTGCAGATGCTCACAGAGAAGCTTTCCAAAGAGAACGAGTCCTTGAGAAGCAAGCTGAACCATGCCAACAAGGAGAATTCGGAGGTGATAGCCCTGTGGAAGTCCAAGCTTGAGACTGCCATTGGGTCTCACCAGCAGGCCATGGAGGAACTCAAGGTGTCCTTCAGCAAAGGGCTTGGCATGGAAACGGCAGAACTGGCTGAGCTAAAGACGCAAATAGAGAAACTGAGGGTAGATTACCAGCAAGAAATAGAAAATTTGCAGAATAAACAAGACTCTGAACGGTCTGCTCATGCTAAAGAGATGGAAGCCCTGAAGGCCAAGCTGATGATTGTCATTAAAGAGAAGGAGAACAGCCTGGAAGCCATCCGGTCCAAACTGGACAGAGCCGAAGACCAGCACCTGGTGGAAATGGAGGACACATTAAGCAAATTGCAGGAAGCTGAAATAAAGGTAAAGGAGCTAGAGTTACTGCAAGCCAAATGCAGTGAACAAACCAAGGTTATTGATAATTTTACATCACAGCTCAAGGCCACTGAAGAAAAGCTCTTGGATCTCGATGTGCTTCGGAAAGCCAGTTCCGAAGGTAAATCGGAAATCGAGAAACTCAGACAGCAGCTCGAGGCAGCTGAGAAACAGATTAAGAATTTAGAGATCGAAAAGAATGCTGAAAGTGGCAAGGTTTGTATCATATCATCCTTCGTGTTTTTTTTCTCACTTTCTTTTCTTTTTCTTATTTTGCATATATGTTACTTTTGAGTTGCGATCACTTACCATTCAAATTCTCCATTTAGTGAAAACAAGTGATGCTTCTGTTTGAGGAGTGTCTTCTGAGGTTCCGAGTATGGTTTCTATCTGAGGAGAAGAGAAAGTAATGGCCCAAGGATACGAATTTATTCTGGTTTCCTAGAATCTGAGCCCTGTGCCCATTACTTTTTGCGCGGGCTCTGATGTGAACTCTCACTGAAGCTTTGTGCCAGCCCACGCTCTGTTTAAAGCAGAGCATGGCCCAGGAGAGCGGTGGTAAAGTGGATGAACGAGTGAGCTGCGGACTTACAAGGCCGTCTTGTCTTCTCCCTTCCCATTCACGTCACCGCCTGGACTGTAGGGATGTGTATGAAAACTGTCAACGCTGACTGCTTCCTGACCGTTGTCAGCTAACACGTATGATGCCATTGGCAGCAGGCATACGTAAAAAAGAGCTTGGAGCCCGCTAATTTGCCACTTACATCTTGTTAGAAGTTTTTTTCATGCCATGACGAGGACATAATCTAACCCTTGCTTTTTCGAGAGTAGACCGGACCAGAGTAGACTGCTTTTGGTTGTGTACAGGAAATTACGCAGAACATCTGCCAGCTCCATTTCTTACTAACCAGAGTTGTCATCCTCATATTTAGGGTTGAGGACTTCTTTCCCTGTCTGCCACTGGTTGGGACACTGTTACTAATGCGGAGTGTTCTGAGCCTTTTTGTAGAAACCGCTCTCCTGGCAAAAAAGGAAGGATTGTGATGGTTAATGGGGAGTGGTGAGGACAGATAAACAGCGAGAAATTGCCAAGTAACTGCAGCTGAGGATTACAGACTGGCTACAAGAAAAATTTTCTTCAGTCTCCTCATGTGTTTCTGAAATACCAATCAAAATACAGGTTAATTGGATTTAAACACTGAAATACTTTAAGCATATACAAAAATAGGGAAAATGACAGACTGCAGGTACCTGCCTTCCTATGTGAAGGCTTTTATTTTAGTCTAGAAAATGAAATTGGTTACATAGCTTACTTTGAAAGTAAGCATTAGCACTTTCTGCTTTAGATCATTCTGGCAGTCCAAATTTAAGTATAGCAAAACACTTTGACTTTAAGATGATCATATCAAGAAGGATTTGGCCAGGCGCAGTGGCGCACACCTGTAATCCCAGCACTCAGGAGGCCGAGGCAGAATTGCTGAGAGTTCAAGGCCAGCCTGGAATACATGGGGAGACTTTGACTCAAAACAACAATAATGAATGAATTGCTTGAAAAATCACTGGCTTCTTAGAATTTAAAAAGTCACTCTTTATTCCTTTCAGTTTTTTTGTGTTTCTCATAATTATTTTACATTGTTTTATTTTTTGTTCTTATTCTTTTTGTTCCTTTTGTCCATTTGCTTCTGTACCATGTACTGCTGTGTGTTAGGCTAGTAGCATTACCAAAGAGCTCCAGGGGAAAGAGCTAAAGCTTACTAGCCTGCAGGACAGTCTGAGTGAAGTCAGTCAAGTCAAAGAGGCTTTGGAAAAAGAACTTCAGCTTTTGGTAAGTACCTGCTGGGAATCTGAACCTCCTGGTTTCTGGCCTTTTCCTATTTATACAATTCAAATAGCACAGCTATTTCTTGTTTTCAAAATGTTGGCTGTCAAATACCATAAGGGGGAACTGGATCAAGCCAGATTAGCAATAAAGGTAGGTATTAATTTTCTTTTTCAAAAAGCCTGCCCCCTGCCTCTGGTAAAGCACTGTTCCCAGCACTCAGGAGGCAGAAGCAGGAGGATTGCTGTGAGTTCAGAGCTTGCCTGGGCTACATAGTGAGCTTAGGGCCAGCCTGAACTATAAAAGTGAGATCTTGTCTCAAAAAATAAAAAAAAAAAACAAAAAACCCTGTTTTGTGACGTTTTTGACACTTGGTTTTTCCAACCACAGATCCTTCCCAGTACTAGCACACTGTACTGCCCACTCTTACCTTACCAGCTCTGTGACCACAGGTAGCTGCACAGCCAAGCTGTGCCAGCTGCAGCGCCCTCTGTTGGCCAGGCAGTGTGCTGGCCAGTCAAACTCTTAAAACCTTTTCTTAGCTTTTTTCTTTCCTGATTGGCTCCCTGTACCAAAACCTGACCTTGATTGAGTGGCAGAGAGGGAAGAAGTCCTCAATCCTTAACAGCGGCCAGGTACCCACATGCTATGAAGAGCAGAGTTGTCAGCTTTATGGGAAACAAGACAGAAGAAAGAGTAGCTGCTAGCGCTCAGTTGTCTTGGCTCCTCCGTGTGCCCTCCCACTTTCCATTTAGTGTACAGTGATGAATGGAAGTGTATAATTTTCTTTCTTATGATACATTTTGACTTTTTGGTAATTATCATATTATTCACTGTTCAGTGGTAGCTACTACCTGCACATGGCTCTAGAAGTTGAACTGAAGCTGAATAAAAACTCAAATTTAGTTCTTCTGTCACACTAGCTACTTTTCTTTCTTTTTGGCAATACTGGGGACTGAACCTAGGGTTTTTGCACTGAGATGCTTCCAGTGCCTCGCCCTTTTTTTTTTTTTTTTTTTTTTTTTGCATTTGAGAGCAGTCTGGCTAAATCACTGAGTTTCTCAGTCTGGGCTCAAACTTGGCAGTCCTTCTGCCTCAGCCTCCCATAGTGCTGGGAACAAAGGTATGTCCAGCCACACCCGGCACAGCTACATTTTAAGTGCTCAGTAGCTACATGTGGGTAAACAGCAACGGAGGGCAGTTCCACCATCCTAGAAGGTTTTGTCGGGTGGCTCTGGTATGCAGTATGTTAGCTGCATTCTGAGAAAAAGTTGGCCTGGGACTCACCATTTTGTACTTTAGTGACTTCAAGAGTTCCACATTTTTCTGCCATCCTTCCTAAACTTGGAGGAAACCACGTTTTATTTGCTAAGTTAGAGAGTCCCTTTGGGTGCTTTCTGGAGAACATCTGCCCCTGAAATCTGGGGATGACGCGTGAGGGCAGCACAGGTTTTGAGGTTGCCTGTCAGCCTTAGTAACCCAGGTTAGTTGGGGAGACTGTGGAACTCTCTTGGTGTAGCTAGCCCAGAATTCATCTCAGGACATCCAACAGAGTCCATCTCAGGACATGGGCTACCGTCATGTTTAGGTGACATTGCTGACACAGACTCAGGTTCGGGATACTAGATTTGAATAGTTCAGCTTACTCCAAAAAAGTCAAAAGCTCTGTTTACTGTCTCAGGGATATTTCTCTTTTTTTGGCCCTTGTGATCAAACTCGAGTCCCTGTACTTCCAAGGCAGGGGTGGTACGACTTGGGCTAAATCCCCGGCCCCTCAGGGATATCTCTGAAAAGAAGGCTGCACCTCGAGAGTCAGCGACAGGGCAGAGCACACACACTAGTTGTGTGCACGCATGTGTGTGCACACACTGGCAAATCTCCCTTGGGAATGCATGCTGAATAGTAGTTGGTGCCTCTTCTTTTAAGTATGTTAGTTTTATTGAAACAAAACAATAACATTGTAATTATAATTGATACTGTTCATGGTGATTTTAAATCTTTCTGTTCTAAATATCAGCTTCTTTTTTTTTTAGAAAGAAAAGTTTGTGGGTGCTACAGAGGAGGCTGACTCCGTTCAGAGAAGTATGCAAGGTGGGTCTGGTGAAGGTCTGAGTAGCCTCCCTTAGGGCACGTCGCGTTCTTCCGGCGTGGGTCCTGCAGTAGCTGCTGCGGTAGCCTCATCTCAGTGTCCTGGAAGTTTCTGCAGGACATGGACACTGGTCTCCATGGGCCTCCTGGAGCCTCAAACTCCCAATTAATTTTTTTTCTTTTGACTTAAGGCACATACTGTATTAAAATGTAAGTGGTCCTGGGAAAAGTATTATTTAGGCTTTTGTTATTAATAGTTTCATTGAGTTTTAAAAACAGGATTAAAAGATAGGGCTGCACTGTGTTGTTCAGGCTAGCCTTGAACTCACTCGCTCAGTCGTGGCCTCCACTTAGCACTGCTTTAGTGAGTTTGCGTCGGAAGGAGAAGAGATGTGTGACAAAGGCTGACCTGATACCTGTCTGCTGCAGGAATGTGGGGAGCCAGAAGATCCACATGCATGGGGCCAGAGATTTAGCTCAGTGGTTCTGGTGCCTGCCTTGCAAGCCCAAGGTCCTGAGTTCAATTCCCAGTAACCACACACCACAATGCTGGGTGTGATGACTCTAATCGCAGCATTTGGAAGGCGGAGGCAGGAGGATTGCCGAGTTTGAAACTGAGTTCAGGATCAGCCTGAACTACAAAGCAAGACCCTGTCTCAAAAAAACTAAAAAAAAAAAAAAGATTCACACACGTGCCTCCTGGTCACGCTCAGGTATGGCTCCCTGTGGGACTGTTAGTGTCCTTTGTCTTCAGATCCTCAGCATATGATTGGGTTGATTATAAAGCAGCTGAGATGTGGTTGGCTTTTAAAATATGAAATACATGAAGCTTTTAATTTTGTCCTAAATAGAAACTGTTAATAAATTACACCAGAAGGAGAAAGAGTTTGACAAGCTGTCTTCTGAACTGGAAAAGCTGAGAGAAAATTTAGCAGGTAAGGAGCTGTCTCTGGTGACTAACAAATTACAGTTTTCCTGGGTTTTGAGATACTATCTACATTACAACAACTTATTTACTATTGTGTGTAATCTCGTAATTCATTATGGTTATAGAGTATGGTGAAATACTCATTTCAGTTATGTAATCTCAGCAAGTCCTCTTTGATCTGCTTTCAATGTTCAAAAAACTAGTGGGAGATGTAACTGAGAGATGCTGGCCCTGCCTGGTAAGCACGAAGTTCTCAGCTCCATCCTGGTACCGGAAAAAAAACATACCAGAATGCACCCCGCCTCGCCACTCCTGCCTCCGAACTCGGCCCAGGGGAAAGCCAGCTCTGGTGTGAACGGCCTAGCAGTTCGCCACGTGCGCCCTGCCCCTGCCCTTCCTTCTTCACCACAGCCAGAGTGACCCTTTTAACAGGAAGTGCGGTCACGTCTGTCTCTTCTCCAGCTAGTCAGACATCTCCCTTCAGGACTCCACCAGGCTCCGCAACTGCTGGCATTTCTCAGACTTGCTTCCCCCTGGCTCAGCCCACTCTGCCAACATCAGCCTCCTTGCTGGTATTGGCCAGGCACGTGCTGCCTGGGGGGTCTTGCACTTGGGCTGTCTGCCTTCAGTCTTTACTTAAATGTTGCCTCTGAAAGGGGTCCCATGTAGGAGTTTAACCTTTCCTTCCCAGCTCTCTTTTTTTTTTTGAGACAGAGTCTCTATTTGTAGTTTAGGCTGGTCCTGAACGCAGCCTTGAACTGAGCAGTCCTCCTGCCTCTGCCTCCCCAGTTCTGGTTACAGGCGTGAGCCACCACGCCCGGCCTTCGCAGCTCCTTTTTTTGCTTTCATTTTTTCCCTCTCCTAGCACTATCCCTGACTGTTACATTCTTCTTCTATTTTTAAATTTTCTTTTGTATTTTTGGTTTTATTGAGGCAGAGTCTTACTATGCAGTTTAGAAGATCTTGAACTCTCTGGGTGGCCCAAAGTGGCCTTGAAGTCATGGTAACCTCCTTCCTCATCCTTGAGAGGGCTGGGTTAACAGGCATGCGCAACCATGCCTGGCCGTTATTTTCTTTTTCCTGTTTGTTGTCTTGGCTAGAATGTGTGATTTTCATGAGGACAGACAGACATTACTGTATACAAGCAACCCTAGAACAAGGTTGCATTCTGTACATTTTTCTTTCTCTTAACATAGCCGTACCATTTTTTTCCCTATATATATTCAGATATGGAGGCAAAATTTAGAGAGAGAGATGAAAGAGAAGAGCACTTGTTAAAGGCGAAGGAAAAACTAGAAAATGACATTGCTGAGATAATGAAGATGTCCGGAGATAATTCTTCTCAGCTGACAAAAATGAATGATGAATTACGTCTGAAAGAAAGGTAAGCATGCAGAGACTCAGCGTGGAAGAGTCTGCTTTACGTTTAGTCCTGTGGCGAGGTCTGGATCCGGGAGGAGACGGACAAATGGCAGAGTATTGTGAGGTTTTTTTCTATACTGGGGATAGAACTTAGCCTTGCACTTGGGAGGCAGAGGCAGTGCTACTGAGCTACATCCCCAGTCCCCTTTGTTTTTTTTGTTTTTTGAGATAGGGTCTCCCTTTATAGTTGAGGCTGGCCCTGAGCTCAGCCTCAAACTCACATCACAGCAATCCTCCTGCCTCTGCCTCCCGAGTGCTGGGATTATAGGGGTGAGCCACCACACCCGGCACTGTGGTATGTGGTACTGATTGCTGCTGGGTGTGAGTCACCATGCCCGGAATTGTTGTACGTGGTTACCAGGAGATCGAACTATGGACCTTGGGTTTGCAAAGCAGGCCCCAAACCACTGAGGTAAATCCCGGCCCTAAAACTTCTTTTATTTTAATATCTGTTCTTGTCTTTATTCTGAGGTTCTCACTGGCTTTGATTTTTTTTTTTTTCACAGATATCTTTTAAGTTTTCGTGGGTTTTTGTTTTTGTTTTTGTTTTTTGTTTTTTTGAGATAGGGTTTCACTTTGTAGTTCAGGCTGGCCCTGAGCTCATTGTGTAGCCCAGATGAGCCTGGAACTCACAGCAATCCTCCTGCCTCTGCCTCCAGTCCTAGGGTTACAGGTGTGAGCCTCCATACGTGTCATTGTGGTATATGGTACTGATTGCTGGTGGGCATGAGTCATCAGGCCATTGGATGTTGTTACCGGGGATCAAACCTAGGCCCTTGTGCTTGCAAGGCTGGAACCAGGAGCTGGAACTACTGTGCTAAATCCCTGGCTCCTAAATTTTTGTTTTTTAGGCAGAAAATATTAGAACATATTTTGGAGTTATTAGAACTGTATTTCTTGGACTGTTGATACTTGTTACATTTATGTGCCGCTGCTTATCCAGACACAGTTGAGAGAGGATGAGTGGTTGGTGAGCAGATAGGGTAAGCTGCTGCAGGTGGACTCGCTGTGGGCCGCTGTGGCCACAGGGTGTATGTGTTCGCAGGGCTTCCCAGGGGCTCATCTTGGTAGAAGTCGTGTGGAGAGAACTGGAGCTGCCCACGTGTTTCCTCCTCGCTGGCTAATTCAGCCAGTATTCTCTTTTCTGTTTTGTTCTTTTCTTTCTTTTTAAGCAGGGTTACACTATGGAGCCCAGGCCAGCCTTGAAATCTCTATGGAGCCCAGACTGGCCTCGAATTCATGGTGATCCTTCTGCCTCAGCCTCCCAAGTGCTGGGGTCACAGGCGTGCACCACTAGGCCTGGCTCATCCCATGTTTTGTGTACATCTTTGTTAGCTACATAATTCTTTTTCAGAGCTCAAGTATTAAAAAAAGATTTCAAGTATTGATTGCAATTTTTGTCTTTTCTTTTCCCAAGAAGGACTTGAATGAGTTATTGGTGATCTTAATCTGCTGAAAATTTGAAAGTTATTTTCTTTTCTTGAACTGTTTGGTACAGGCTGGCCTTGGACTTGTGATCCTCTTGCCTTGGCCTCCCTAGTTTAAAATTCATTTTCTTTTATATGTTTATTGGTCACTTATTTTTTATCAATCTATTAACATAGGCCTTCACAGTTGCAGTATTTATTATTCCAAGCAATGTATTTATAACAACCTCAGTTGTTAAAATTTTTCCTAAGACAAGTCATTTTTTTATTTGACTATTTTACAGGTTATTGATTACTCAAGTTTTATAATCATTAGTATAATTGTGACTAGTGTTTTTTTTTTTTTTCCTTTACTGACAACAATCAGACTCAGGACCTTTTGCTTACCAGGCAGGTGCAAATGCCACTGAGCTACATCCCTGACCTAATGGTTTTACTATAATTCTAAAATTTAAGAAAAATCTGACTTCTTGTATTTAAACGTGTTGCAGATGTGTAGAAGAATTACAGTTACAGCTTACAAAGGCTAATGAAAATGCAAGTGCTCTTCAGAAAAGTATTGGGGAGATAACTCGTAAAGCTGAACAGAGCCAGCAGGAAGAAGCCAAAAAGCACGAGGAAGAAAAGAAAGTGTTGGAGGGAAAATTGTTGGACCTGGTAAGGAGAGAGCGACCTGTCATCGTCTCCTTGCGAGGAGGACAGGGCTGGTCCGTAGATGGCAGGTGACTTCTTCCTCCATTGGGGTTTCTGCAGGAAAAGAAGATGGAAACGAGCAGCAACCAGTGTCAGGATCTGAAAGCCAGGTATGAAAAAACCAGTTCTGAGACAAAAACACAACATGAGGAAATCCTGCAGAGCTTGCAGAGGACGCTGTTGGACACAGAGAAGCAGCTGCACGCTGTCCAAGAGGAGAACAGAGGCTTGATGCAGGAGGTGGAAGAGCTGAGAATCCAGGCCGACAAAGCCAAAGTACGTCCTGGGAGAGCCGTGCAGTAGTGTGGCTGCCTGGGCTGAGCACTGAGGCGTCCGGGCACTCAGGGAGCAATAGCAGATGGGGTGTGTTGAGCTAGCCTTCTTCAGGGCTGGCTTCTGCCTGCACAACAGAGTAGTAAATTGTGTTTTCTGTGTCTTCACGTGTTTTGTACCAGCTGCTCCTGGCGCCGGTGATGGCTATAAGTCTTTCCCTGAGAGTCCTGTGTAGCCATCACCACTCTGTGTGCTGCTTGTGCCTAGCTATCACAAAGCCTCTTACATTGCCTGAGCTCTGTCTGCCTGCTTGTAATAGGCTCCAGTGTGAGAAAGCACCTTCCTCTGATCTTGGCTGAGTCTGCCGTCTTGCCGCTAGGGTAGGAGAGTCAAGCCACAGAACATGTGGCCGGAGGCTGCAGCCATGACCAGCAAGCAAGTAGGAGTCAGGTTTGGGAGGAGGGAGCTCACTGAATGAACAGGGGTCTTCTTGGAAGAGTGAGAATTGAGGACAGTGTGAGTCTGTTCTGTGTCCCCCGGAGGCTCTGTGAGTTTACTGACCAGGGCGGCTAGAACTGGTCCAGTCAGTGAGTGGAGCACCAGGAGCTACACCCAACTGTGGCTGATAGTGTCAGGATTTCTCTCTGTCCTGCCATATGTTTTGATTGTAGTAACTATGAAATTAACTATCCTACTACTACATAACTTTTTATTTCTCAAAGGAAAACAAATATTTGTCTTTATTTTGAATATGTTTGAGAAATATTTATTTGAGTGTAATACAAAGAAATCATAAACTTGAAACCAATCCTATAGCCCAGTGGTACAGGCTTCTTGGCTGGCATGAATAAGACCCTGAGTTTAATACCCAGCCCACGAAAAAGCAAACCAACCAAAATAAGATCTTCCTTTTAATTAAGTGGACCATGATATAATCATGTCCAATGTAGCTGGGTGTCATGGCACATGTCTATAAATCTCAGCACTCCGGAGGCTGAGGCAGGAGGATCACCGTCAGTTTAGGCCAGCCTAGGCTACATAGTGAGAGTGTTGTCTCAAAAAGAACAACAAAAAACCGAACAGGTAAATCCTTGTATGAATCTTCTCTATGATAGAAATAATTGGGTAATTGGATTGGCAGGGGAGCGTTTTACACCCTTACGTTACAATCAAGCTGTTGAAGTTTTTGTTTTTTGAGACAAGGTCTTGCTGTGTATCTTGAACTCACAGCCCCTCCTCCTCCTCAGCCTCCTGGGCAGTTGGTAGTACAGGCAGGTGCCACCAAGCCCCGTCTGGGGCTGCTCCCTCATTCTCTGGTGAGCTCCAGGGGTAAACCCACACGTTGTCTCGGAGGTACAGCAGGCCGGGAGCTGTGTGAGTGTTTTGCAGTCCCCTTCTTTATGGGCTCTGTTTCTCTAGTCTCCCCTGATTGTTCACCTGGTTCGTATGACGTTTACTGTAGAACATTTTCAGCTCTTAAGACATAGGCTACATTAAGTTATTTGGGCTTGCATTTGTCTGCTTGATTTCATTTTTGTTTCCATTCTTTCCATCTTTTGTTTCTTTAGTCGCTAACTTATTTGTTAACATCAGCCAAAAAAGAAATTGAACTAATGTCAGAAGAGCTGAGGGGTCTGAAATCAGAGAAGCAGCTTCTTGCGCAGGAAGGAAATACTTTAAAGGTAGAAAAAGGTTCGCTTTTAACAAAGCTTGTAGAAGTGGAGGCCAAAATAACTTTGCTTCAGGAAGACCAGCAGAAACTATGGTCAGTAAACAAAACTCTTAATTTAGAGAAGGAGAAAGCTTTAGAAGAGAAGGAAGCTGCTGAAAAACTTTGCCAGCAAGAACATCTTGATAAAGAAACTTTGGCTACAGAGAGAGCAAAATTGCTTAAAGAAATCAACGTTGCCCAGGAAGAGCTCTTGAAGATACATATGGAAAACAGCTCTTTGCAAGCTTCCACAGCAAGCCTGCAGGCCCTCGTTGATGAGCTCCGGCTCTGCAGAGACACTCTGGTAGTGGAGGCCGAGAAGGCCCAGGCAGAAAAAGGCCACATGAAGGATCAGGTCAAGACGCTTACTGCCGAAAACCTCATCTTGGTGAAAGACAAGGACGACGTCATCCAGCAGCTTCAGAGTGCCTACGAGGAGCTTGTCAAGGATCAGAGGGCCTTGGCCGAGGAGATTGAAGCGCTCACCGCTGAGAAGAGGGAAGCAGCCGAGAAGCAGTCAGACCTTGACAGTGTGTGCCGGGCCCTCACAGCAGAGCGAGAAAGCCTTCTCCAGAGCAACCGAGACTTGCAGCTGGAGCAGGACTCACTGCATCAGAGCCAGGAGAAGCTGAGTGCCAGTCTGGAGGCCACCCTGCAGCTCAAGCAGCTGCTCAGCACAGAAGCGGGGGTGCTGCGCACACAGCTGGACTGTGCCAGCAAAGCACTGAGGAAAGCCGAGCTGGAGGCCAGGCAACTGCAGGCCACCAACACAGGTCTCACGAAGCTCTTGGAAGAGATCAAGGCCAGCCGGGCCGCCACAGGCTCCGAGTGTGTTCAGCTCCTCCAAGAGAAAGAGGCCTGGGCTGCCTCAGAAAGGAGGCTGCTGGCTGAGAAGGATGAGCTGTTGTGTGAAAACAGGCTCATCACCGAAAAACTGGACAAGCAGTCGCAGGAGGCCGCTCATATTGAGATAGGCTTGAATGAGAAGATTGTGCACCTAACTTCTGAGAAAGAGGCGGCTTGTCAGAAAATAACTCAACTTAAAAAGCAGCAAGAGAGTCTCTTAAAAGAAAAATCATCCCTGGAAATACAAAATGGAGATTTACTTTCAGAAAGAGAAAATTCCATCAAAGCCTTAGGAGAACTAAAGAGGAAATACGACGAAGAGGCTGCAAGCAGAAGAATAATGGTGCACGAGAAGATGAAACTACTCGGTGATATTGATGCTCTGAAGAGGGAGATTCAGGAGAAAGAAAAGGAAAACCAAGAACTAGTGGCCTGCAAGTGCAACCTCTCTTTGATGTTGAAAGAGGCGCAAAATGCCAAAAGGAATCTCGAAAAAGAGCACACCACCGTGGTGCAAGCCAAGGAGAACTTGAATGCCGAGCTGAAGACTTGTTGCTGTGAGAAGAGCATTTTGCTGAGGGATGGCCTGAACCTGCAAGAAGAGTGTCAGAAATTAAATGACGAGATCCATGAAATGCAGCAGTCTTTAGTCCTAGAAAAAGAAGCCAGAGCAAAAGAAAAAGAGTCATCCTTGTACGAAAACAATAAACTCCATGGGAGATTGGTGCTCCTGGAGCAGGAGGTAGAGGGGTTAAGAGTATGTTCCGAGCAGCTCCAGTCTGAGAAGTTTGTGCTAATCCAGGAAAAGGCCAAGTCTGAGCAAAAGGTGGTAGAGATTATTAAGGAAAAGGAACTCTTGAGTGCGGAGACAGCTCAACTCGCTGCCAAGATAGAGACTCTGAAAAACGATTTTACCACCTTGTCCAAGTCCAAGTCAGAACTGCAGGAACTGCACAGCTGCCTCACCAAGATCCTGGACGACCTGAGGCTGAAGCACGAGGTGACTGTGGCCGAGAAAGCCAAAGTCGTGCAAGACAATAAGAACCTCCTGGCTGAGAAAAGAGAGCTGATGCTGCGGAGCGATGGGCTCTTGAAGGAGAAGGAAAAGCTGGAAGAAAGCTACTTCATCTTCCAGAAAGAGATTAGCCAGCTGGCCAAAACCAACAGCCACATTTCAGCCAACCTCCTAGAGTCTCAAAGTGAGAACCGTACTTTGAGGAAAGACAAGAGCAAACTTGCCCATAAAATTAGAGAGCTTGAGACTCTTCATTCATTCACGGTAAAGTGAGCGGTTCAAGTGTTGAGCCCCTGGATTACTTACTAACCCTGTGCACTAATTTTAGTGGCTTAGGTGATTTTTCTTCATTGCATTTACAAGAATCCATTCCACTTTATAATGCTGCATATGTGCCTCAGCTGTTTGTGACAGTCAGAAAGGGCAATTCTTTACTAAATGTCTAATTACAGTAGTGTCTTTCCATTTGGAAGGATTGTAGACTGTGAATAAAAAGGATTTATTACTAGTTTTTGGAGAAACTTTGTGAGAAAGTTAATTGTAGTTCTTAATTACTTGAGAGCAATAGTAGAACTGAAATTCAGTATCTGCTCTTTGGCTTTTAACTCTCTGATAGAGGCTGTCTATTTGGATTTGGGAGATTCCACTGTATTCTCCATGACTAAGAATTGGATAAGCCTAATGCCAATCCCCATAAACTTTATTAGAGCGAATTAAATTGTAACCACGTACCTAAGGAGTTTATTTTTATGGTTTTTGACAGCAGCTAAGCGTTTGTCTCCACATTATATGTATATTTCATTTTTATTCACAGTTAGGATTTTATTCACAATCCAGTTTCCCTTAGACTTTCCCATTAAATTCTGCTCATGAAACATTTCAATTTTATGTTATAATTGCCCAAATAATTTTAATTTTTTAATGTGAAAAAGTCCGAGTTAAAATGACTTCAGATGAGACGGGGCACGTTCAGGATGGTACGGCCGTAGACCCAGTTTAACTGATTTCAGAAGCTTCAGATTTGACACAGCAAAAGTTGTATTTTAAACTTACCACAGTGAACGTGATTCAGAGAAACTCAGGTACCCAGGGGTGTTCCTCTTTATTGTCACCAAATACTGTCTCAGGTGTTGGTGGGAGCGGAGCGAGTGGCCACGGGAAGGTGCGGGTCTAGAGGAGTTAGAGAGGATGGAGGCTGTGTAACGGGGCTCACTGGCAGTGGGCCGGCCAGGCTCGTGTGAGTGCTGCGCATTGGAGAACGGGTCCTCCTGTCTTGTCCGTTGGCCTCGGGGCTGGGCCGGTGGCTGTGTCGTCTTTGTGCGTCCCACTCAGCCGCGCAGACCGAGTGCTGCGCACGCAGCAGAGCCTGAGCTTGGCCTGACGCTCTCGGGCAGGCTGCGCTCCCTCCTCACTGTGCTTTCTTGTGTGTAGGCGGCTCAGACTGCAGAGGATGCCATGCAGATAATGGAACAGATGACCAAAGAGAAGACCGAAACTCTGGCCTCCTTAGAGGACACGAAACAAACAAATGCAAAACTGCAGAATGAAGTAATTAGATTTAAATGGCTTTTTGTACAGAGAACAACTTATCAGCGATGTCATGGAGTGTTTGGTCACTGACTCAGGATTGTGTATTTTTTTGAAGTGTGGCCTTACACAGGTTAGAAGAGTCACACATTGACCAGAGCCATTTGTTAAATAAAGTGTATTACTTCGTTACTTATTTAGCAGAATCAGTTTTTTTGAGAGAGAGTCTTACTGTGTAGTTCAGGCCAGCTTTGAACTCGCTGTGTAGCGTAGGCTGGCCTTGAACTTGCGGTGATCCTCCTGCTTCCGCCTCTTGAGTGCTGGGATTTCGGGTGTGAAATCTGTGACACGCAGCACAGAATCAACTTTTAACAGTTGAGGGGGAAACTGTACAACGTTACAGTTACCTCTCTGAGGTAACAACCAGTGCCAGCCCTGGTGGGAGGAGGAGGTGATGGAATTCTCTTGTTTTCATCGCCTATATCTGACCTACTTCCTTCAGCTCTCTTCCAACTTGGAGCCACTAAATTGCATTCTCCAGAGTGATGTAGGCCTTTCCTCAGCCAAGTGCAGTGTGTCATCTTGAATCAGTCACTTCTGGAGCTAGGACAGATTTGTGTCATCAAGATATTTTGATTCGGTCCAGAAGTTTCTCCTCGTCGATCCCTCTTTGATTCTCCTGTTCACAACCTCCCACCTCATACTGACCTGTATTTCCTTGGAGAGCTGTTACCCTAATTACAGACTGACTCGCCAGAGTTAGTGTATGAAGTTCTGTGTAACTTCAGATGCTTTGTAAAGTCACAGGTAGGTGAAGGGTTCAGGAAGGGAAGGGATGGCTGAATATGAATAGCCTCATCATCGTACAAGGCCAAGATGGAGACTACAAAGACCTGGATGTTTTGAGGTAATTGCAGGATAAACAGAACTCCATCCAAGGTGGGAGCATACTCTTAAAACTGACAAGCTAGAAATGTAATAGAAATACAGAAATTACAGGTGATAATCACAATTAGAAACTAATAATCTAATCTAATTATAGATTATAATAATATAGATATATAATAGATATAATATAGATATATAATATATAATAGATATTATATAATAGTTACTATAATAGATATAATAGATCTTATAATAGATATATTATAATAGATATAACAGATAATAGACATTATAATATACAAGCATATTAATTATATAATATTTATTATGATTTATTGATTAATATTACATTAATATATTATATGATAATGAATATTTTAATAGATATATAGCAGATATTATAATAGATAATATTATAGATATATAATAATATATAATAATATAGGTATATAATATAATATAGATTATACTAATAATCACAATTAGAAACATTTTAAGGAATATTTTTAACCTTTTTTTTAATGGGGATCGAACTAGGGACCTTGTGCTTGCCAGGCAGGCATTGGAACCACTGAGCTAAATCCGCGGCCCATTATCTTTAACCTTTCAGCGTAGAATCAAGAGGAAGTGTGTCCTCCCTTGCTGTCCCTGTCTGTTATACCCAAAGCACACAACTAGATGAACCATATCTTGGGCCCGTTCTCGGTAAATCTGGAATATTTGAAGGCATTAAAAGGAGAATGGTGTAGTTCAGCGAGACACTTTCTGGAATTCTTGGCCGAGGATCTGTGTCATGGCAAAGGGAGACAACTCCCATTCCTGGCTCTGGGAGATGAGGACTTAAAGGTCCAGAGAGTCGTCCCAGCCCCAGGAGCATGCCTCTGTTCTGGGTGGCTGTACAACCCCCGTCCTCAGTGGGGCTCCGCACTCAGAGTCCATCCACCTCCAGAGCCTGTGGCAGGCTGTCCGCTCATCCCAGGACAGCCCGGTTCCCACAGAGGGCTCATGCCCTGACATGGTGGGTGCCCTTCACTCTCACTGCGTGGCTTTTTTTTCAGGTTAAAGCTCAAATGAGTGACTTAAATTTTTCCCAGTCTGGAAATACTTTAATTCAAATAAATACTGCTTTTTGGAAACAAGAACTATGTAAATTTGGTACTGATATTGGAGTTTCCTACATTGCTAATTTATGTGGAAAAAAAGAGGTTTCATTTTATTACAAAGAGTAATCTTTGCTGATGTCACTATAACTCTCGCTTGCTTGCTTATTTATTTATTGTATGGGAATCGAACTCAGGGCCTTGCGCTTGCCAGGCAGGCACTATGCCACTGAGCTATACCTCTGGCTACTCTTATTTATTTATTTATTTTGCTGTCCCGAGGATCGAGCTCAGGCCCTTGTGCTTCCAAGGTAGGCGCAGTACCACTTGAGCTAAATCCTTGGCCCTACTGTTGCTTTTTAAAGATTAATGAAATTTGAGCCAGGAATTTAGCTCAGTGGTTCCAGCATCTGCCTGGCAAGCTCAAGATCCTGGTAACCCCACACCACAGTGCCAGGCATGGTGGCTCATGCCTGTAATCCCAGCACTTGGGAGGCAGAGGCAGGAGGATTGCCGTGAATTCAAGGCTCACCTGGGCTACATAGTGAGCTCAGGGCCAGCCTGAACGACAAAACGAGACCCCGTCTCAAAAAAAAAAAAAAAAAGATTAATGATATGTGACTAGCAAGCTCATTGATAAATAATGATAAATGTGTACAAGATGCAAATAAAAATTTTATAATATATGTAGCAGTAAAGTTTAACATTTTGACCAGGTGGGCAAGAAGTTTGCTAAACTAAGGAGAGTGTTTGCAGTTTGTGATAGACTTGTCATTTGAAATTTTTTCACCCACATGACACTTGAGTAGGTGACTCATTTTACCTATTTTTAAAATACATATTGCTGAATAATTAGTTTATTCAGCCATGGCATTAGAAAATGAAATTATTTCCTCAAGTTTTTTTCTTTTGGTTTTTAAGTTGGATACACTCAAGGAGAACAACTTGAAAAATATGGAGGAGCTGAACAAATCCAAAGAACTTCTGACTGTAGAGAATCAAAAAATGGAAGAATTCAGGAAAGAAATGTAAGTTGATCTCCTTTGAGAGAAAGTATAAATCTTCTTTTAAATTGGGAAAGTGAAAATATTTAAAAAATAATTTGAAAAGTGCAGTCAAGCACACAGCCACCACCATGAAGGTAGAACTACAGCCAAACGGAAGGGTTAGAGAAGACCGGGCTGGCTGAGGGGCTGTAACATGTGGCATCTCCTGTGACTTTAAAGCTTTGAAGATACAAGCAGTGTCAGAGGTGTAAAGTAATACTTACATGATAGCTGATCTCAACATTCAGAACCATCACACCTTTAATTAAAAATCCCTCAGAACTGTTTTCCGTAGGGGATGAAACCAAACAGTATATCACTTTCAAGATGTTCAGTATTTTGATCCTAAGAGTAATGGGATCTTCTGGGATGGAAACTACATGACCAGCGTTTTTCGAGACTCTTTAGGGTTTACCCCCCCGGCTGGTGCTCGGTTCAGGCTGACTGTTCCTGTCCCTTTGTCATTGCCAGCTCAGCCCTCTCCTTTCTGAGGGCTGTAGCTGTCAGAGGTTGGTGTGTGTGTTGCATTTTAAGTGATGCGTACAGTGTAATTTCATTTGGTCTTCCATTCAGTAACGTCACTGTATTAACCACGTGAACCGAAATCTAGCTGCCAGTTAATCTGGTGAACACGTGGGTATGTGTGCCCTTCATGTGAGGTATGATTCAGCCAGAGGGTACACATGTGAATGTCTTTGGTCTCTATCTTTCAAACGTTTATAGCATTTATTTCTAATTTTAATAAAACAATAGAAACAACAGCATCAGTTCAAAGCCGCTGTCCCTAAGTAAGGATGGTCAGTACCATTTAAAGTATCAAGTATCAAACTTGGATTACACTAGTGCATGTCTGTCTCCCCGTAGGAGGTGTTTGATCTGAGCTGCTCACTTGAAGAGATGCCCTGCTCAGGCTGCTGGGGATAGATCATCTCCTCGGTCTTGGTGTTAATGGTATCCTATAATGTCTCAGCAACTCTAATCAGTTCCATCTACACACTCTCAGAAACTCACAGTGTGATCGTGGCTGTTAGGGAGAATCTTAGCTCTCTTTGGATGTCAGGCCTGGTGGTCCATGCCTGTCGTGGTGGTCCATGCCTGTGATCCAAGCGCTTGGGAGGAGGTAGGAGGTAGGAGGTAGGAGGATTGCTGTGAGTTTGAGGCTAGCCTGAATGACATATATGGCAAGACTCTGCCTCACAATACAAAACAAAAACCGAAATATCCTTTGGTCTACCAAAAGCCAAATAATACAATAGATAATGTTCACTGGAAAAACAAAATTGCAGGAATATAACAATTCAGTTAAATTTGAGTAGAGTGAGTCCAATTACAGTTTTGGATATTTTCCCTGAGACGTAAGTAGTCGGGCTAACCCTGAGCATTCCGGAACACTGAGCTGGGTTTAGTTCTTTTGTTGTGCAGCCAGGAGAGGGGCCTAGTGTGAGCAGCAGCAGGTCACTAACCAACCTCACAGTGCTGCTGCCGCTGCCATAGCTCCTGAGCTCTCTGGGCCACACCAGGTAATGGAGGGGCAAGGCCAAGTGGGGAGAGCTCTTGAGGATCAGGTGATTCTGCAAGCACTGCTGCTGAGGGGTGTCATTACGTCAGTGAGGTCACCCTGTAATGCAGAGTCCTCACCGAATCCCGGGCGGTCACTTGCCCGTCAGTGTGGGCTGGGTCTCATCCCCATCAGCAGAGGTTATCGGGCCAGAGGCACAGCTCACGGGAAGAACACTTGCCAAGGAGGCCCGAGTCCTGCGGTTCCATCCCAACACCCCAAAAAGGGAGAAAAATGGGCCAGGGATGGAGCTCCGTGGGCTGCGCCTGCCTGGCAAGCTCAAGGTCCTAAATTTGATCCCCCTGTATCACAAAAAAAAAAAAGGAAGAAAAGAAAACGTTTTTGCCCTCTTCCTAACATTATTTCAGTGCTGAGTCAAAGCTTACTGCATGGCTATAGAACCAAAGGCCTAGTAGTGAAAGATCGACCTACTGCTGTCCCGTTACCTCCCAGCAGCTGCCCCAGGAAGAAGGGGGCCGCCCTAGGGCAGATGGAGCGTGCTGTAGAGTCTTTGCCTGGTTCCTCCCCACTAAGCCCGAGGGATCTTGCCCTCCAGTCAGTGCCTGGGCAGTCCTGTGTGTAGCTCTCCACAGAAGCTTGGCAAGGGCAGCATGGGAAGTGGCTGGGAAGTCCTGCCCTGTGAGTCCTCCAGATGGCCCGCGACACTAGACTGTCTGCTGTCGAGGACTTGGCTGGGTGCAGCTTCTCAGTGCACTTGTCTTGTGGTCTTAGTCGAGCTCGTTGGTGTGCGGGATGGAGGATGAGCAGCTGTTTCGGGCCTCCTGGAGTCCTTAAGTGTGGTAGTGTTTGCTTCTCTGCACCTCAGGGCGGCGAGTGTCCTGGAGGAGAGGGGTGCGGGGATGGCCTGGGCTTCTTCTTTTTTTTTTTTTTTTTTAGGTTTTTTGAGACAGGGTCTCGCTTTGTAGTTCAGGCTGACCCTGAGCTCAGCCTCAAACTCACATCACAGCAGTCCTCCTGCCTCTGCCTCCCGAGTGCTGGGATGACAGGCGTGAGCCACCACACCCGGCACTATGGTATGTGGTACTGGTTGCTGCTGGGTGTGAGTCTCCATGCCCAGTATGGTATGTGGTTACTGGGGAATCGAACCCGGGTCCTTCTGTTTGCAAGACAGGCGCTGGAACCACTGAGCTAACTCCCCAGCCCCGGCCTGGGCTTCTTTTTTTTTTTTTTTAGGTTTTTTGAGACAGGATCTCGCTTTGTGGTTCAGGCTGGCCCTCAGCTCAGCCTCAAACTCACATCACAATCCTCCTGCCTCTGCCTCCCGAGTGCTGGGATTACAGGCGTGAGCCACCACGCCCGGCACTGTGGTATGTGTACTGGTTGCTGCTGGGTGTGGGTCTCCACACCCAGTATTGTTATGTGGTTACCGGGGAATCGAACCCGGGTCCTTGCGCTTGGAAGACAGGCGCCGGAACCACTGAGCTAACTCCCCAGCCCCTTGGCCTGGGCTTCTTATAAGAGCCCAGCCTGGACATTGGAAGCCAGAGTCACTGGTTCCATTTCCTGTGGTGCTACTTACTAAGCTGGTTTTAGGAAAGTCCTTGATTTTAATTACAGCTCCTGCTTTGAACTAGAGAATGGCAATAAAACAATTTCTTTGGTCTTGGGGAGTTTTTTTTTTTTTGTCTTTGTTTTCGTTTTTGGGACATGGTTTCACAATATAGTTCAGGCTGGTCTTGAGTTCACTGTGATCATCTTGCTGCCTCAGCCTCCCACATGCTGGGATTATAAGCGTGCATCACTATACCTGGTCTAAAGTGTTTAAACTTTGGCATCTTTTTTGTTTCAAGGCAGCTTGTCCTTTAGAGAGGAAAAGTGTTTCTTTTAAGTTGTTGGAAATGGCCAGTTGTTGGAAATATCACTGTGAGGCCAGGGCTGTAGCGCAGCAGCACAGCACCCACCTGGCAAGCTCAAAGCCCTGAGTTTGATTCCCAGTACCAAAAAGAAGTTAGAAATGTGTTTGTGGTGTTTTCAGACTCACGTGTGAATGGTCAGAGTTGGGACAGTGGGAGTCTCTTCACGAAATGCTCATCTCCGAGACCCCTGAGGCGAAGCTGAGGGCGCCCCCCCCCCCCGGGTGCCCTCCTACTGGGGTCACCTACCATTTGTATAACCTGGTTCTTGGGTTCTGCTGCTTCCTGACTTCAGGATCTGGGGGAAGTCTTACTTCTCTGAGCTTCAGTTTTCTCATCTTTAACACAAATAATAATAACATTACCCTCCCTGTGCTTTGAGGATTGAATGAGAAAATGTACATGAAAGCATCTGGTATTTTAAACAGTTAACAGCATTTTCATAGGTTAGTACGCAGACATTTTGGCCAGTTTTGGATTACTTCTTCGACTCCGTATTTTAATTTTCTTTAGTACAGGCTGTTAACATAAACTAAAAGTTAAAAAAAAAAACTTAAAATCTGTAAGAGGGAAAAAAGAGGAACACAAATATCACTGTGAGGCCACAGAAATGGTGGGACCAGGTACCCGTGTGAAAGCAGTGAGCACAGTGTTTGGCTTGTGATGATTGCTGTCGTCTGATTTGTCAGGGACTGGTGGCTTTTGCCAGGAAGGGAACATTAGCTGTGAGGTGTGTGTGTAAAAAGAGACACAAATTACATATGGGCATGTTGATAGATGAATCCGTAGTTAAAATCATGCCTGTTTCTGAACGGCTAATAACCAGAAGCTAATACTGCTTGTCCTGTTTTCCTGTACTTGGTAAACAAATATTTCTGTAAGAAGTCTGAGCATGGGGCCGGGGAGTTAGCTCAGTGGTTCTGGCGCCTGTCTCGCAAGCTCAAGGGCCCGGGTTCGATTCCCCGGTAACCACATAACAATACTGGGCGTGGAGACTCACCCCAGCAGCAACCAGTACCACATATCACAGTGCCGGGCGTGGTGGCTCACGCCTGTAATCCCAGCACTCAGGAGGCAGAGACAGGAGGATTGTGATGTGAGTTTGAGGCTGAGCTCAGGGCCAGCCTGAACCACAAAGCGAGACCCTGTCTCCAAAAACCTAAAAAAAAAAAAAAAAACCAAAAAAAAAAGAAGTCTGAGCATGCCAAGAGAGGTTTTAGAGATTTATCCCCCAAAATCTCCATAAGGTCATCACAGCACGCACATTATATTAAGGTGGAGAATGAAAAAATTGGAGAAAATTTGAGCTGCCAAGCACTGTCACCCATTAGACAATTGAAGTTAAAAATAGATGTGTTCGTGCCACGGCAGATGGATTCATATCCAGATGACTGGATTCAGAATTCAGCCACGTATGACAGCTTGCTGAGTGGAGTTTATCCAGCACAGACTTACTTAAAATTCACAATTGCATCAAAACCTTCTATGGCATAAAACTAAAATCTAGTGATTAAGTTAAATATTTTGAGCATCTGTGTGTAAAGAATAGTAATTTAGAATATGTATTTGGGTTAATTTTAATAATGAGAAGATGTTTCTAGATTCATATAAGTGTTGTATTATATATAATATATATATATTATATATATATATTATACATATATATATTTTATATATATATATATATATATTTTTTTTTTAGGATTTTTTGAGACAGGGTCTCGCTTTGTAGTTCAGGCTGGCCCTGAGCTCAGCCTCAAACTCACATCACAGCAATCCTCCTGCCTCTGCTTCCTGAGTGCTGGGATTACAGGTGTGAGCCACCACGCCTGGCACTGTGATATATGGTACTGGTTGCTGCTGGGCATGAGTCTCCACGCCCAGTATTGTATGTGGTTACTTAGGATCGAACCCAGGTCCTTGTGCTTGCAAAACTGGCGCTGGAACCACTGAGCTAAATCCCCGGCCTGTGTTTTATATATTGATACCCTAGATTTGCAGGCTATATTATATTTTTATTTGCTCCTTTGAATTATAAATTAGCATTGTAGAAGGAATGCTATCCAAGTATAATGCCTACTGTTAGAAAACCTTTTGGGGCATTTCGTCTTGAGGTATCCTAAAACTACTTGAAGATTCACATCAGCTCTTGATTCTGACAGATGTGGGAAATGGAACCATCAGATGTTTATTTCTGTAAAAGTAAAGCAGAACACAGGTGTGTGTAGCTAGAATAGTGCATTGGCAGCAAATTAAATCACTTTATCAATGTGGGTTTTAGTGTCATTATCTAAATGTAAGTATCCCTAAAGACAAGACCACTGTAGTGACCATCTCATTTGTCATTCTGTAGAAGTCTTTTTTGTATGGAGTGCATGTGGGTGGTGAGGGGATGGGTACAGTGTTTATTAGGTTTTAAAATTGTAATAACTGTGGGCGGCCATCCTCCTCCTGAGAGGTTAGATCCACGCAGCCCTTCCTGCATGCAGATGACACCGTCTCCTGTTGTGAGAGGGCCTGTTGGACACGTGACCAGCTTTGCTTTCCTCAGTGCTGTGAAGCCGGTTGTCTCCCACAGTTTCCTTGCCTGTCTTGTTTCTATGGTAACCCTGCGCTCACTGTCCTTGCAGAGAAACCCTGAAGCAGGCAGCAGCTCAGAAGTCCCAGCAGCTTTCAGCTTTGCAGGAAGAGAACGTCAAACTTGCGGAAGAGCTGGGGAGAAGCAGGGACGAAGTCACAAGTCATCAAAAGGTCAGTGGACCGTTAGCGGGGTTTCTAGATGTGCCTGCTAATGTCTGCTGCTATTTGTGGTGTACCTGAGTCAGCTCGGAGATCTCAGCCTGCTCAAGTCATTCCAAATAAGGTATCAAGTCACCTGTGCTGTGTGTCTCTGTTTTTAAGGTTTTCACTGCAGGATTTAGGGCAGGACTGAATTGACAGGTCCCTTTAAAGAAAAAAACAAAAACGCAAAACTGGATCTTGGGAGCAAGTGGCCAGAAAGTCTGTATTGATGTTTTTATGGCAATGCATCTTATGGGAAAGAACAATATCTTAGTGCTATTTGGATTTCAAGTTATTTATTTTTCCTCAAGATGTTTGTCTTATCAAAACTAGCTTTATGGAAATAAGTCCTATCCTATCAATTTGTTATGAGGACTCAGTTGATTTTAAATTGAGTACTGCTTTTCTTTAAATTAAAAAGACATTGTAGCATTTCCTGGTGGAGCTGTGAATATAGGGTGTGTGCACTCGTGCGTTGGAATAAATGGAATGTGGGTTATAACTGGAGGGCACCATTTGCTTCTACATGTAAATTACAGAGGCTTCTGACAGAAGTTGGTTAAACATGGGAGGTTGATTATACAGAATACTATATTCTGCTTTGTGTTCCTAAGAGCCAAATCAGAATACCCACTTGTTAGTCACAGCTGGCCCCAGAGCCGCAGCTTGGAATGATGACTTTAGAGACTTTTGCTGTGTGTTCTTTGGTTCTTGCTGCACAGTGATTTTCCCCATGGTGCTCTACCTTGCAAATGTAGATTATCACCTGGGTGGAGGAGTTGGGGGTTACCAGATTGCATACTCACTGGCACAGTGGGGGTTGTGCTGGAAGCACTTTTTGGAGTTTCAGACTTCAGAAACCTTAGTTGCAGCCTCCCCAAGTTTTCTCCATTCGTGAGAGAAGCACCACGTCTCTCCCGACCCCTCAGTGGTGGTGCTGGTGCTGGCGGTAGCTGATGTACAGGTTCTTACTGTGTGGCGGGCTCTGTTAGCCGACAGCTATTATTCCAGATCCCAGGCAAGTCTGTTCATCTGTTTTCCTCATTTGTAAAAAGTAGAAGCAAAAAGAAGATAGTCATTTAATCAACATCCCCTGGCTGAGTAGACTCACGAGTTGTTTCTCATCTTCTAACTTGGGCTGGAAAAGATAAGTGCGTGTTGAGTTATGGAGGGCCACTGCATGGGAGAAAATGGAGTTCATGGGAAACGGAAGCTTGTTGACCTGAAGAGGTTCTTTTCTTCGTGGCGCGAGCTGCAGCTGTAAACATTCGAGGTCTCTACACCAGTGTGTCCACTAGGGCTTGAAATGGAGGGATTTCAGCCAAGTGCTACATCTGCTTCCGTCCCATTTTCTCTGCTGTCACTGGACATCTCTGGTGGAAAGACAGAGTCCGTGACTGGGAACAGAAGTCGCCCTCTCATGCTGAGACCTTGGCTGATGATGATATTTCTTGGCTCTGTCACCCAGCACCAGAAGCAGCTGAGAAAACCTCATGTCTCTCGGGCAGCCTTGTATCCTAGCAGCTCTGTTCTCTTCACAAGACTAGTTTCAAAGCATTCTTGTCACCACCAAGGGAAGCTGATGACCATTAAGTGGGCACGCCTCGTTCCCTGGCCCAGACCCGGCAGCCACAAGTCTTTCTGTCTGTGTGGACTGGTGTCTTCCGGACACTTCGTCTGAATAAAGCCACACATTACATGCCCTTTGTGAGTGGCTGTTCTCACTTGGTACGTCCTCCAAGTTTACTCAGGCTGCAGCGTGAGTCAGCACGCTGTTCCCTGTGTGAGTGGGGTGGGATGCTTGGCTCCTTTTCCTGGTGAGTAGCATCCTGCTGAGTGGATGTGCAGGCTCTGTCATCACTCTCTGTCAGGTGCCCTGCGCCTGGCTTCCCCATTCACATTGTCCCTGGGTGTCTTTGCAGCCCTGTCCACAGCAGCCACCTCGACTGCCATGTTGGATCTCCCTGTGGGATAGGAAATCCTCCTTCCCTCCCTTCCCCTCTCCCACCCTCTCTCTCTCTCAAGGTGCTTGCCAGGCAGGTGGCAGGGCCACTGAGCTACATCCTCGGCCTCGGCCTCCTTTTCTTTTCTTTCTTTTTTTTTTTTCTGAGACAGGGTCTCGCTTTGTAGTTCACACTGGCCCTGAGCTCACTATGTAGCCCAGGTGAGCCTGGAATTCTCAGCAGTCCTCCTGCCTCTGCCTCCCAAGTGCTGGGATGCCAGGTGTGAGCCACCTGATTGCTGGTGGGCATGAGTCACCACGCCCAGCCTCATTGTATGTGGTAACCAGGGATGAATTTGGGCCCTTGCACTTTCAGGGCAGGCTCCGAACCGCTGAGCTGAGTCCCCCCGCCCATCCTCCTCCCCTTGACGGTACTTCTCGATCTTGCCATTGTTCACACTTACCACCCATCTTCATCTTCACTCTCAGAGTCTGAGGTCATCTGTTGGTCTTTATTTTTCACTTTCCGTATTGTCGGCTCCCTTGGGACATTCGGCCCCGCCTCCACCCGCGCCCTGACTTCTCTTCCTGACTCCCGCCACCTGGCTGCTCCGTTTCCTTTCACCGTACCAGGCCCATAGCCTTCCCGTGTCTGCTTTCACATGTTTTCGCCCCCATCCGCCCATGGTGGACGTTCCTCGTCCCAGTGCTGCCCGCCCTGTGTCCAGCAGAGGGAGTTGTGGCTGCGGAGGAAGGAAGCAGAGGGCGTGCGGCGTGTTCCCAGTGAGGTCCCTCCCCGGCTGGGACACAGACCTGGGGGCTGCTCTGGCTGTTTTTCCCGCGTGGTGTCAGCTACTTGCCATTTCATAGCTTCGTTGCGGGGCTAGGATCGCTAGGTTAGTGGGCTGTTTGCTGCGCCCAGACAGGGAAGCAGTCAGGGTGCATTCGGGCGAGGTCTCGTAGGTCCAGGACTAGTGGAAGCCATGCAGGGTGTCATTTTCTCTTCCCAGGGAATTCTTCAATGGAAGTATCACCTCAGCTGGATACCTTTGGTATGTCTGATTTACTGTGTTCAAGCCTTAGATGTATTCTGCTTTATGAAGAATTCTAGAAATAAAACACCGTCAGTTCTTCAGAAGTGCCCCCTGCAGTGGCCCCTTTGCAACGTCTGCTGTGTCGTCTCCAAACCACACGTGCATCGTACTTGTGAGGATAGCAGGCTCCGCAGCTGCCCCTCTAGGGACCGTGCTCATTTTTCTCCTGCTTATTTGCAAAATGAGGGCACAGTTTACTTTTGGAAATTGGACAGGGATTAGATGAGTCAGTAACTACATTTCATGAGCAGTTTATCCTGACAAGTTACAGTGCAGTCAGTGTACAAAAAACTGAGCTTAGCATATAATGTGATCCATGAATAATTTTAAATAGACCTTCTAAATAGGCCTGAATTCTCCAACTTGAGTGTTCAGAAAAAGAAAGGTATTTTTAGCCTATCATGTATTACTTTGGAAAAATAATGATCAGCCATCATAATTTCAGTCTGGGTCCAGGGCCTGTGGACGAGAGAGCTGAGTGAAGCTGGTCACAAATCTCTGCAGTACCTCAGGATAGAAACAGTTTATTGATGAAGACACATCTCCAGCAGAAGCCAGCAAGGCCTGTCAGCTTCGTGCCATAAACTTCAAAATTGGCTACTGAGAAAAGAAACAAATGGGTGTGGGGTTTTTTTTGTTTTTGTTTTTTTGAGACAGAGTCTTGCTTTGTAGTTCAGGCTGGTCCTGAACTCAGCCTGGAACTCAGCAATCCTCCTGCCTCTGCCTCCCGAGTGCTGGGAGCATAGGCACGAGCCACCACGCCCGGCGCTGTGGTATGTGGTTACCAGGGATGGAACCCGGGACCTTGCACTTGTAAGGAGTGCAGGAACCAGTGAGCTAGATCCCGGGCCCTAAATGCTTGTTTTTTTAAACTGTGTTTGACACTGTGCTCTCAGTGATGTGTCAAGAAAGGTGAACAGCAAAACCCTGAGAATTTTTGCTCTATCATTGCCATCTTTGAGCCCATCCGATTGGCAGAATCCTAGACCACAGAGCTGAGCAGGAGCTGAAGGGAGTCCGGGTGGGACCCTTGAGAGAGCCTCCCTCGCCCCCACAGGCTTTGCCGCAGGCAGGAGAGCTCTGGTTCTCATTCCCAGCGCTCCACTCTGAGCAGTGGCCAGCGGGTGCCGGTGCCAAGGGTACCAGTGGCGGGTCCAGAGGTCCGCGGACAGCTGGGAGCAGCCTCAGCACATCTAGGAGGAAACGGAGGGACGGGGAGGAAGAGGCTGCGGCTTCTCCTCCCGCAGCTCTGTGTGTTTCCTCTGGGAGAGAAGTTCCCTGCGCATCCTTAGGTCTCTTACCACCTCCAGCCAGAGGCCGCTTCCTGTGTGAAGGAGGAGGAGGTGGGGAGGGCCTCTCTCGATGCCTGCCCTCCTGGGAGCAGGGTCCCCCCCGTGCCCGCGGTGCGGGGAACACTGGAGGAAGAGGCCAAAGACAAACTGCAGA
>PVIR01012506.1:0-44675 GCA_004026965.1 Petromus typicus
TATACATGTGTACAAATGGTTTTTCCATAGTATCTTTATTAAATTATGATAAATCAGTGTTCTCCAAAATATCCTGTCATTTAACAGGATTAGAAAAACTCTCTGGGTCTCACAAGCAACACATGTTTATGACTAGGACACACAGACAACCTACGGGCAAGTTTTCTTTGATGAGCTATGATGCTTCACTGAGGGTTTGTAAAATTTCTCACACATTTTCTCATTTCCTCTACGTTGACTTTTTCCTCTCTATTCATTCTTCTGCATTATTAGTGCTTAACATTAAGGACAACCTTGGATTTAAATTGAATTTCACAGTGTGGATCTTACTTAATCTATACTTTATCATGAATAATTATAAAATATTAATTACCCAAATATATTTTAAGAATTGCCACACTGAATTGAAAGAAATAAGCAATGAAAATATTCCAAATGTAAAACACGCAATAGGAAATTCGGGCTCAACACTCTCTCTCTCTCCCTCCCTCTCTGTCTCTCTGTCTCTCTGTTTCTCTGTCTCTCTCTGTCTCTCTCTGTCTCTCTCTCTCTCTCTCTCACTCTCTCTCTCTCTCTCTCTCTCTCTTTCTCTCTCTCTCCTGTCTCTTACTCTCACACACAGTCAAGGCTGTATAGGTGAAGTTACATATAAATCAGAATTGAAGAGAGAATTTTCTGGAATTATTGTCTCATAAGCAGAAAACATTGCAGCTGATCAACAATGTAAAAGCCGAAAAGCAAATGATATTTTAAAATGAGACTGACCTTCCCAGAACAGAAAGTAGATTATTTTCAAAATCTGGCAATTTGGGTTTTTAATTTTGACAGTCAAATTTTTCTAATTTGTACTAAATAAGTGAAAATAAACTTGAACCTGATAAAAATGGTTATGTTCAGAACTAAGTCAAGAAGTTAGAAATGGATATTATTTTCCAAATTATGTCTGTAATGTGTTTCTTCCTCATATTGAGACAAAAGGCTACTCCTCTTTTCTCCTCTTAGTAAATTATTTTATTTTTTCAGAACTTACCTGCTATTTATATGTGCTATTTGTAAGGCTTTCTTTTTACCTCACTATCTTCTATGTGAGATGGCTGTTTTTTCTTCCCCAAATTGATTATTTACAACTATTTCAACATAAACTAAAACATCATCCTTCACTTATTTTATTTAATACTGACATTTCTCAAATAGGATCCTATTATAATTTTGGGAGTAAAAGTCTTCATTATATGGAATTTTTTCATGAAATTACAAATCTTCCACACTCCTTCTCTTGTTCCTAAATTGCAAGAGGCATTCATGGTCAGTCATATTCTGAAAGTCTTTACACATGTGCCACTGTTGACGTTATCTAGCTCAGCTCTGGAAATAGGTGTGTATGTCAAACAAGCATGTATTTTGCTTACCACATAACATATTCTTTTGGACAACTGCCAAACTTTTGCAAATTTTGGTGGTCATAGGAAGTTGCAGATGGTTGTGCTTTTTTTTTTTTTTAGCACATTCATTTTTATCTAGTACTAAGATTTCTATTTTATATTTTTCAGATTAGAACATTTTGAAGAACACTTGCTCATTCCTTTTGAACAGGTATTATCTGAAAACTTGAGCCTTTTTAGTCCATCATATTTTGCTTATACTTACCATACATTGCTTAGTTCTCTTTTATTTTCAGCTCTTCCCTCTGAACTGCACATTTCCTGAATCCAGTCAATACGACACTGAATTCACTATCTGCAAATGTATAGTCTAGTTTTGGACCTAGAGGTTTAATTCATTTCCCAAAGTGTAAGGTTTTCCTTAATATTTTACTCATGTAGGATTTTGATTATCCAAACCATGTAAATTAAGTAAAATACTTTAGTTATTTGGAGTCTTTATATAAACTGAATTTGTTACCTTCTTTTTGGTATAATGATTATATTGGTACTTTCATTTTTCATTAGTGTAACAAAATACTTGAAACTGAATATAAAGAAAAGCTAATGGTAGTTTTTGTGTTCTTTTGGTTTTAGTTTACAGTTTTGGAGGCTGGAAGTCCAAATAGTACAGTGCTCCATCTTCAGTGGGCTCTGTGGCTGCATAACAGGGACAGGGGTTTTGTCATAGCAGGAACAAGCACAAGAGAGAGAGAAAGAGATCGCATGGTAAGAGAGGAAGCCAGTGAGACACTGAACATCATCTGCCATTGCATGTGGAGCACACTCTCTCCTGGGATTCCAAACTTCCTGAGCATTTCACAGGAGGCACCAGCTAGTAAAGACCTACTATGTAACAACCCCACACTTAGGATAAAGTTTCCAAATTCACTTTTTCAGGGAACCATATTCCAACTGCGTTGTAACATTCTTCCCCAAAAACTCAAATTTCATGTCCACTTCACAGTGTGCAATCTGTTGGTTCTTTTCTCAGTTAATAAAAAGCTCAAATCTAAGACTAATCCTAGGCTTAAGGAAAACTCTTCCTTTGTGTGCAATGTATGCACTTCCAAAATTCAAGGACAGGACAGTTACTAAGTAAACATCCCTAGTTTGAAAGCCAGAAATAGAAAGTAGAAAGTATTAGTTAACTCAAAGCAAGGTCAAACTCATACAAAGACAAACATTATTTCTTAAAACTCTAAAACTATTGAGATTGTAACAAAAAAGTAAGGAAACAAATTTTATATATATGGGGGGGTGGTAGGGTGGGTGGGGCTATGGGAAAAAATGAGAATTAAGTTGTGTCTTATACTGGTACAAATCCCCATTATGGAGGGCAATCATGATGTGTATATTTAATGTACCAATAAAGATAAAAAAAAAAAAAACTCTAAAACTAGTATCTGTGCACACGGTGCTGAGAGTTGATCTCACAGTGCCTTTGGAAATCTGCCCACTTGGCCTCATGCTTGCAGGCCTCTCTCAGCCCTGCTGATGCCTAATGGGCCCAGCTTTTCCTGAGCTCTGCATGGCACTTGTTCCTTGACCTTCCTGTGATCCCAGTTTCAGCTCCACTTCAAGCTTCCACTAGGTTCTCCCAGTGGAGACTTCTCCCAGCAGGGCCTTGACCCTTTGTACTTATTTCAAAATCATTGCCCTATGTATGTCACCAAGTTTTGCTAATAGTTTGTCTTGGGCCTGGGCTCACTTAAACCACTGGGAGTCCAGTCAGGCAGGAGGTGGCAGAGCTTTCATGTGGCACTGGGCTATGAGTTCATGGAAGCTACCCTGTAATGTTCTCTGAGAAAGCTTTCCCGGGGAATTACTTTGAGCATCTAACAGCAGAGTAGCCTCACATATTTCAGAGATCTCCTTTAAGGGCTCTTTTCTATTGTTCTGATTCTAAGCATTTGGCTTCTTCTAATTTATTGTAGTCTGTCAACAGACAATCACTAACCGTACTCTTACAAACTCACCTGCTCGTGTGTACCCTCAAAAACTTTGTTGCTCTTTACTTTATCAGATGGAATGTTCCAAATCTCGTTTTTTCTATTTTCATTTTTGTTTCTTGTGTTACTATGACTAAAATTGCTTGAAAATGTCCACACAGTATTATGAATGCCTTGTGTGTGGTATGTGTCAGGTAAGATGTTCTGTCCCTTTTAAAACTGGCATTGCACAAACTCAAGACATGGACACAGTGAAACAGCATTCTTTGCAATAGTGGTGTAAGGGTGCCCTTTAGTTTAACTTTTGGCTCAAAACTCATTTTCATTTGAGATTAGGTTCCTCGTCTCCTTGTTTTCTAAACCCTCCCTGTAATCTCCCTTACTGCTACTTACAGCACTTTAGGCTTTCTCTAGGTTGTACTCCAAATTCTTATGACTCAGCAAATGATTTAATTCCAAAACTAATCACACAATTTCAATAACATGTAAAAAGCCCAAATCCATTTCTCAGTACTGATATCCTGTCTTGGTTCATTTTTAGTTTCTGTACCAAAATACACCTTAAAAGAAGGCAGGAGATTTAGCTCAGTGTTTTTGGTGCCTGTTTTGCAAGCACAAGGGCCTGGATTTGATCCCTGGTAACCACATACAATACTGAGTGTGGAGACTCACGCCCAGCAGCAACCAGTACCACATACCACAGTGCCAGGTGTGGTGGCTCACTCCTGTAATCCCAGAACTTGGAGGCAGAGGCAGGAGGATTGCTGTGATGAATTTGAGGCTGAGCTCAGGGCCAGCCTGAACCACAAAGCGAGACCCTGTCTCAAACAAAATTAAAAAAAAAAACAAACAAACAACAACAGCAAAAAACACCTTGAAAGAAATTAGGCATGTTTGTATTTTACCACTTTGGAATTGGAATGGCCAAGTAGCAAAACATTGAATCTAGTGAGTGCTATTCTGGCTGGTTCTCCTTATTAAAGAGAGCTTAGTGGTGGATGTGGAAGAAATTACATAGGAAGAAGCAAGCCCAAGTAGAGCACAGAGATAAACTATGGTGTCCTGAAAAACATATTTTAATCTGTGCAAATGTGCACATCCAAGGTCTAAGTACTTCCTGTCATGCCTGGGTTCTTAATGTCCTACCACTTCCTAAAATCACCACATAGTTTTCAAGTGTTCAATGCATGAACCCTTAGAAGACACACTTGAGCTGTATCCAAGAGAGAGCATTTGCTTAATATGAATTCAACTATTTCCATTATTATTGCTCATCGGGTATTCCTGATCTTCAGCATTTTAAGTACATAATAGAAAAATATCTTTGAACACATGATTTAATTTGCCAAGTAATTTATGTTGAAGTGCTATGAGCCTCCTCTAAATAGATACTTAATAGACCAGTATTTTCTGAGCCACTCTTGAATAAACCCTGTGAAGAAAATATCTAGATGAAACTTCTATTAGTGTTAAACCCTCATTTATTACTTTACAAACACACCTGGTTTATGCCAGCATAGAGAAGCATGTTGTGGAATTACATGTGAATTATTTTTAAAATTCTATATTTCTTATTGTCTGACATCTGTTTTTGTACTAGATTATCTTTTTCAAAAATATACTTGTACAGAAAAGTTCTTGAATAATGTAAGTAGTATTTCCCTCTTGGGCTGTAGGCAAATTTGTGTCTTAAAGAGAAAGAGAAAAATAGTAGCTCCCTGTAGGGCCATGATTGGACAAGCTGGTTTGCCATGTCCTTTTTCACTGAAGGGGCCTTGTGAGCTCACATTTTTTCAGTTGTTGCACAGACCATGGTGTGTGCTATATACATGAGATATACTCTGGAGACTTTCTGGAGAGAGGAACTAATATAGACATGTAGCTTCTCATGCCTATTGTGCTCTGGTAATAACATCTTTTGTCTCTCACCTAAGAATTTCACATCATCTTGGCAGGGTTTTGGAGGTCTAGTAAACAGACTATCTGGTTAGATTGAAAAAAGTATCCTCACAGTCACTTCATAATTTTTAATGTTTTTTTCTATTTTAAGACATTGAACAGTGAAGGTATATTTGCTACTGTAAAATAATCTAAAGTATTCTGAATAATAAACTAGGCATTTATATTTTCATCTTTATTTCTGATGTTCACATTATGAAAACAAAATTCATGGCAAGAATCCTCATAAGTGAAATAAATAGGGCACAGATAGGTACATATCATATCTTTTCTCTGGTATGAGAAAATAAATATGTAAATGAGTCCTAGCACTGTATGTTATATATTGTGAAATAGAAAATGCTCAATGTAAAATAGGGTGAAAGGGGAAAATGTTGAGATTGTAACAAAAAAGTAAGGAAACAAATTTTATGTATATGGGGGGGTGGTTAGGTGAGTAGGGCTATGGGAAAAAATGAGAATTAAGTTGTGTCTTATACTGGTACAAATCCCCATTATGGAGTGCTGTCATGATGTGTATATTTAATGTACCAATAAAGATTAAACAAAAGAATGCTAATGGTCTTGCCAAATAAGTGTTAAGAAGGATGTCACCGGATGTATTAAATCTGAGAATTTGAGAAAAAGGCAATAGTCCTAATGTATTGTTCAGAGATTTTGATGTCTACTGTGTATTAATATAAGCTTAAATTTTGTAGTTTGCACAATCTAAAGAATTAGAAAATGAGCTACAGAGATATTAGAGATACAGTAATTATTTTAAGTTGGTAAATAGCCAAAAATTAGAAAATATTTTATGAATCATTAGTGTACTTGCGTAATTAGTTAATAATAACACTAGATAGCCAAGCAGTCATGGTGTATTTCTAAAAATATGCCACTATATGTTTGTTACAGCTTCTTAAGTTGTTGATTTAATGAGTATCCTCTTATCAAGTAAAACTCATATGCCAAACCCTCCGGTAAATGTGGGGGCAAAGACATAATTCTATCACTAAGAAACTTAGGTCACTGATCTATAAGCCAGGAAACAGCGTCTTTAGGTGGGGGCCAGGAACCTTCTCAAGTGAACCTTGTAATGGTTATGTTACATAAGTACCGCGCGCTAACCAATTGCGCTGCTGGAGCTCCTAAATGATTATGCTAACAGGGATTCTTAAGGTCATGTTTGGCTGGAGATCAATTTATGATCTTCCACCCTTCTATGTGAACTTAGGGCCTTGTTAAGACAGTGGACTTCGATGTCATTTACAAGGCAGTTGGAGAAAATAATTCATAATATAGAGTACTCAAAAACAAAATATATACATTCACCCCACATAGTTATTTACAAAATGGTCCTAAAACTGCAAAAGTGGTAGAAATATAAGGATGCTTACGAATATAAGTACATCCGAGAATGATGCAAACACAGTTCTCTCCACATCTGCACAGGTGAAAAGTCTTTTAGTCTCTTGAAATCTCATTTTCTTCCTCAGGAAAAGGAGATATTGATATGTTTTTGAAGGCTAATTGAATTTCTGAAATGTTCTATAAATGGAGTACATATTAATTTTCTTTGTGTCATTACTTATCATAAAGAAAAACTAATATATTAATGACTTGTAGTTGATAAATGTTATGAAGTTTATCGGTTATAATTTAAACCCTAACAGAGTTTACTTACTGTTCACAACACCAACTGTGAGGTTTAAATAATAAGCTAATTATAGCAAGGACATAAAATATATAAAATAAAGCTAATTTTCAATATTACAAATTTGCTCAAAATCATAACATATGTGTCAGTATAAGGATGGTAGAAAACCAAGAGACATTATAGAGACAAAAAATCCAAGGAGTCCACATGAAAGTGATATATCTGATTTTCCCACAAAGATTCTCAAGGAAGAGGAATTGGAATTACTGTCCACCTCCTCAAGAAGTAATAGGACATGGAGAATTTCCTTTGTTCTGTTCATTTTCTGGGTGACCAAGGAAGATAAAAAGTTCAGAGATTAGCTGATAATAATACAATTATTTTTAATATAATATTAAAAACTCAAATTAATCCTCATTCATATTCCAAGATACTACGCTAAATAAAATTATGAATGTGAGTCAGCTAGGACACTTGTGTCAATTTGGTGCAGGAATATAAATAAAGAAAAGAGGAAACTGTGATCTGTGCCCCTCACAATCACAAATAAAAGATTCAGCTTGATGAATAGAATGAGAACAATCTAGTGCATAAAGCATTTTGAAATGGGGATACAAAATGCTTCTTAGAAGATCTATGTTAGTAGGAGAAGGAGAAAATACAGATGTATATACAAGGGGTAAATATTTATAGTTATATCTCATCTTTATGAATATTAGAAACACATAAATGGGAATATTTTCTTAGTTCTTCATCGACATGATGATGTTGAGCTATTATTGAGTACACTGGAATTCCCTATGCACTTGGAAGATTTCTGCCTTTCAGAAGACTCTTTAGAAAAGAAAATATCTGGCTATAGATATTTAGCTCATCTCCGAGAATTCAAAACAAACAAAGCTTATTTATATAAGGAGTGGAGGGTTGCAGGGTGGGGGGGAGAGGGGGAAAAATGAGAATCAAGTCATGCCATATTCTGGTACAAACTCTTAATGTTGAATGTGATGATGATGTGTATTCATAATGTACCAATAAAGATTTAAATTTTTAAAAAACACACGAATGAATGTCCTTGTGGAGTTTCAAGCTAGCTTTTTGTTTTTGTTTATTTTGTTTTTGTATCATTCCTGCATGTCCTAGTGACAGTAAGTAAAGGAAAAAGCAGTTCATTTTTTACCTTAAAGTTCAGATTAGAAAATTATGACATAGTCAAAATTTCTTGAAATAGAAGCAGGTAACCAGTAGATGAGAAAAGACAAATTGTGAATCTCCCTTGTGGCATTATGTTTCTGGGAGGAAAGATCAAAAAGGTAAATGTGATTCTACTAATTAATTTACCATTAATTGTTCCATCCTTCCATATTTTTCTACTGTAAGTGTTATCTCTGAATAAGAGCTTATTTCAGACAGGACTAACTACAAGATAGATCATTTTCTTAACTAGAAAATTTCTAAAGGACTTTAGTGTTTCCAACTATTGAATAAGTCTAAGTGGTTCAACTAAATTTCTAACAGTTGCCTTTCATTACAAAGCAGAAACTAGTTCATAAACCATCTTCCTTCAGGAACAATAGGGTATAAATACTTAATTTTGAAGGTAACCACACTTTATTGCAGTTATACTTAATGAATGATAACAAAGGCAGTATTATTATGTATAGCCTGTATTTTTCTCAGTAATGACTGCCTTCCTTAGTATAGGCAGAGCTTATCAGTTAGTAATAAAACAAGTCATGACAAGATACATTAACTACCTTATTCAGAAATGCAGGAAAATCATTTTTTATATCTTGTCCAGCAGGAAAATACCAAGGTGTGTGTGTGTGTGTTTGTGTGTGTGTGTGTGTGTGTGTGATTCTCTAATTGTGGTTATTTTAATTTTCTAGAAGTGTAGACACTGGTTTAGACTCAGAACAATTAGAATGGCTAGGATTAATTAAAGATTTATTTTTTAGTTATACCCAAGCACTTGATGAACCCTTATTTGTATGTAGAATGCTATGTCCAATTCTTATCCCTCTTCTCATACCACTGAAAATTTCCCACTCATTTATTTCAGTATTTGTCATTTAGTTTTTAATAAGAATTTGCAATGTGCAAAACGCTTGGGATGAAAAGATGAATAAAACATAGTGTCTTATCTCCAGTTTACAATTTTTAATAATATAGGCTTGAATAGATAATTGTAAGAAGGTACCCAGAAGACACTAGAGCACTTATACTGAGGCTGTCTTACAGCTGATACTAGAGCATTCAAAGCATTATACTTCATTGAAACAAATCAATTCAAAGCAAAAATAGTTAGAAATATTCATTACAGAGGATAATCTGATAATGCTGAGATGCAGAATGGTAAACAACAGAAGGATTACATGTAAAAATCTAGATTTCAAGCTTTATGTACAAGAGGTCTATATGGTTGATAATCAGAGGCAAATAGCATATAAGAAAGTAGACAAGACTTTTAAGTTAAGTGGTGAGTTTAACACGAGAAAAATAGGGTGTGGTATGTAGTACAATCTGGGGATTGCAGAGAAACCACAAAGGAATCTATAAAAGTGATTCATAATAGCTACATTAAAAAGAAGGACAAAAAGGAGGAAAGGAGAGAAGTCAGGGAAAATATTCCATTGAAGCTATATAGATTTATAAGAACAATTTAAATAATTTCATTAAACATCAGGGCCTATCCGCTAATGAACCATAGCTCTCAAAGAGAGCTATCTTACTGAAATAGCAATGAACAAAATGTGAAGATACATGAAGATGAAAACTCACACCTGTCTTATTGTCTCTTTTTATCCTCAATTTATATGAGTAGTGTCAGAACAGATGTAAGTGTCATAGTCCACAGTTCTGCCTGCTACACAGACATAGAGACATGACCACAAAATACTAAAGCATAAAAGGATACATGTAAAGTGACTTAAATCACCAAGTGGTGAAAAGAAACTTAATAAATAATTTTTCTTAAGTCCTCTAATTCCCCTAAAAGCATTAAGCACCCGTGCATATGCTGTAAAAAAATAATAGAAATGAGGTATTACTTTTGCCTAGGGTATAAGAAAAAGTTAAGGTGATATAGGGGAAAAGAAAGGATGAAAAATACATGCAAATATAGATGTAAAGGAACAAAAGCCAAAAAAAACCCTCCTGTAGTTTAGAAATCGTTTGTATTTTTGTTTCAGGAGTCAAAGCATATGATAATTTGTTTACAAAGGCCCAAATTATCAAATCTCTCTTCATCTCCTTCCTCTGTCTCTCTGTCTCTCTCTCTCTATCTCCCTCTGTCTGTCTGTCTGTCTGTCTGTCTCTCTCTCTCTCTCTCTCTCTCTCTCTCTCTCTCTCTCTCTCTCTCTAGTTTTAGGAGTTGAGTTAGTACTCCTAATTCCACTTTCATGATTCTGGCAAGATGCAAGACCTTAAGCATTAGTATGAAGTATCTGTTCATGACACTCATATTCCTGTGATGAAAACAGTTCTGGGCTCAGTCTCAGGCAGCAAGAAAATGCCTAAGAGTATCTGCTGCCATTGTAAGTATAGATGGCCTCATGGAAGAGACTAGGGAGAAGAGCAGGGGATTCATATTGCAATTATCATCCAGTGAATCAGTGGGGCTTAGGATCCCACGTATGAACACGTATATGTGTGCATATATGTGGGTTCTGAGACAGGTTGTGTGAACTCGCATAGTGACAAGTTGGACACAGAGAAACTCATTTGTTCTCCTTAAGCCTCTCATCTCTCATCACTGTTACTTCTCCTAGGCTGCCACAGTCTCTAATATTATCCTGTCTTATTTCATCTCATGAAGACTGTTTAGCTTCCAACTGACTAGACAGTCTTGGAAATCTGTTCTCTATTTATGCAACCATCTATCTGTCTATGTACCTATCTTCTAATCTGCCAATCATTTAGTGAGTATATTTCTACTGTGCATCTTTTTCTATGCAACTAAATTAGATGAGATCAAAAGGAGAAGTGCAGTGAGAAAATAGACTTATTTCATATCTATATTATCATTAATATTTAATATACCTTTTTAAAGATTGCACATGGCATGTTTTAGCAACTTTCTTGTTACTAAGACAAAATATCCAATATCCCCAGTTAAAGAAGGAAAGGTTTGTTTCGTTCAGTTTGTACAGATTTCAGTCCATAGTTATCTGGCTCCAAGGCAGAGTGGCCTGGCAGAGGGACATGATAGAAAGTCCACAGAGAGCAGGTAGGCAAGAGGACATTAGCCTTCTTCCCATCCCTCACATTTATACAATCTATCCATGCAGACCATTTACCCTAAGGTGGACGTAGCACTCATCTTTAATTCTAGCCAGAATTATGATTGCTTAATCAGTTGGCTGTTTTAGTAATGCCAGTACCATACTCCCTGGATAACCAGCCACCTCTGAAAAATGCCCTTTGGACAGCATGAGGCTTTGGGGGAACATCTAGACACAAACCATAGCACACTATTAGAAACAGAAAGTGTAAGGGTACTTGATAGAAAAATGAAAAAACATATTCTGAAGTACAAAGTAATAGAAGTCAAAAAGAAAAAATGTAAAATTCAGAAGATTATCAAAAGCTACATCTTCATGAAACAAACTGAGTAACTGAATTTCTGGAAAGTTTCACCTCTAATTTAAACTCTAGCTCTCTAGTTTGAATTTCTGGATAAATTCCCATTGCATGAAACCCACAAGTCTTGAATTTTCCAAAGTCTATAACAACCTATACCCAGAGTTTTAGGCTGTTTTCTGAGGGTCATTCAAAAGGCCAAATAAGGTATAAAAGAATATGTTTGTTATTCCAAACTTTTAGTCCAGATTCACAGCAGATTTCACTTCAAATAAGATAATGCTTACTATGATCACCAGAATCTTTAGATAGGCAATCATATTTTGTAAAGAAACTAGTTTTTATATATTAATTAAAGACTTCATTTTTATTCCCTCTACCAACTTTGCAAATTGTTTTATTTATGAGCACAAGTTTAATTTTCCTCTTCAGCCCAGTACCTTTCTTATCACCATTATTATTTCATCCAAATTGTTCTCCAGAACACTGGTTACAGCTCTGAAATTGTCCATCTAAGTCCTCATGTAAAACTGTACTCAGAAATCTCCAAGGACACTCTACCTTGACCAGACAGAATCAAGCTCATTCATCTTTCCTCACATGCGGTCCATTTTAACTCCTCTAAGTTAGTAAATGAAGACAAATAGTTTTGTGAGATTGACACTTAAGAATTCTTGAAAGCTCATATAAGTTTCTACATTACAGAAATTCCTTATTTAGAGACTCATCTATTTAATAATTCTTCTGATTTATAATCCATCACTCTTACAACCTGTCTTTTTTGATGGTTCTGTTCTCTACATCTTATTAATAGAGATCAATCTCTTTTGTGTACACTATATCTTGTCTTATAGTTCTATAATCTTTTCTGATTATACTGTACAGTACTACAGTTTTATTATATTATACATTATAGTATTGCACATAAAAGGAAATAGAGTGTAGAGGTAAATAACAAGGAGAAAAAGAATGTGATAGTAATTTAAAAAGGAAACAAAGCTTATGCATATAGGGGGTGGGGGGGTTGCAGGGTGGGTGGAGGAAGGGAAAAAATGAGAACCGAGTCATGTCATATTCTAATACCAACTCTCAATGTTGAATGCTATGATGATGTGTATTCATAATGTACCAATAAAGATTTGAATTTTAAAAAGTTATGCAAATGAAAACCAAGTCATGAAGTTGGAGTTTCTTCTGAGTGTTGTAATGCAGATACTACATACAAATTCCTTATTTAGGGATCCATTCATTTAAAATCTAACTATAGGAAAGGAACTCAGTCATCGAATGAGGTATAACTGTATTATGTAAGGTTTACTAGCTAATAACATTCAACAAATTTGATATATTTTGAAATAATTTCCATAGATTAACTATTCTTTGCAGCAAAAAATATTAATTTTACATATAGGAAGACAGAAATATGAAGAAACTAAATAATTTGTCCCCAGTCTCAAAGCAAGTAAATGCTACTGCAGGGGTTAAAATTTCTTGAGTGTGACTCCAGTCTCCACTCTATCGCTTTCCCTCATGTGGTAATAACTAACATTTGTCAACATCATGTATCAGGAATTGAATTAAGCCTCCAATATGTATTATTTTCTTTAAAACTTAATGTCACCCTAATAAGTATAATGGTTATTCTTGTTGTAAAAATGAAGACATCTAAGTATAATTTTCATAACAATTCTTACCTACTCAGTTATCATTGACACAAATAAAAATCTGTCATTTTATTTCTATATCCATTCTTAACAGCCAGCAATTTTGACATTTTTCAAAAACCCTTGCTAAAAAAATAACCCAATTTTCAGTCAAAGATAAATAACATTTGAAAAATACAAAAGCATTTGTATGCATATGCAAAGGTTATGCCAAGTATGTAGTTAAATACAGAAAATGAATCTGCATTAAAATTTGTGGTCTCACCTAATCTTGTAATCTTGTTTTATGTCATGGTTTATCACCATTTATGTGCTCAGCTTTATTTGGAAGAAACTAGATTTTCTACTAATAACCCCAAATTAAATAACATTAAATAATTAATCTTTTAGCATTATTTTATTTTTAGCAATCTTTGAAGGATTTGATGACTTTGAAGTCAAATATTTCTCCCACGTTTAGAGCAGTAAGTGAAGCTTTGACATTTTTTCTCTAATTTATTCTTTTAGTGAAATATAATGCATTAGGTCCTCTCTCCACTCTAAACCAGAAAAAGTAAATTATAGTGCATATATCACCTTTGAGGCACATTTTGTTTAAGTAATAATCATCCTTTATTTTTACAGAATATGTCATCCTATTCTTTTAAAAATGCTTTCAAAGAGTTCATAAAAAGCAAAAAAAAATTTATTAGACATCAAGTCTTTTTCTATCTCTATTTCAGTTTCATGACCAGAGATCAAGAAATACAAGTAATCAAATTTTCTCTATTAATGTTTTCACTTTGTGGACCAATACTTGCTTACTGTGTAAAATACAAAAGTTATATTTGAGGAAATGATAAAATGAAAGCATATTTTCAAATTTGCTACTGAAATTTGCCACTTATTTTTTAATTGCAATAATGTTGACTTTGAGTCTATAAGAATCTCATGGAGCAGAGTTAAAATGTAAGTCATTTAAAAACATATCTATTCATTTTATTTTGAGAAATATAATGTTACTGAGTCTTAAGTTTTCTATTATTTCTGGATTTTGAAAACGTCAAAAATCAACTAATGAGCCTAAAATAAATGTGCTTGAATTTAATGAAAATCAGCTGGAATTTTACAGCACACTGCTCAGTTTTGTTTTGGAAAGAATGCCTGAGAGGAAAAGTAGTTAAGGTGATAATGTTCAAAATCCAAATGAACTCACTTGATATTTTATTATCTACTTCACATTCAAAGATTTCTGCTGTGAGTGCACATCAAAGAGAATTATCTTTGATCTTTCAGGTGCTGTAAACAATGGATGGATCTGCCCCCAAAGCAGTGAGAAAACATATATCCAAAATTTTTACTTTGTGAGAGCAAAGGAGTGATAAATGAACTCCCTCCCCCTCTAAATCAGTTATTTTTCTATTCATGTACATTTTCTCCTCCTTTCCTATAAAATGTCTTTCCCATTTAATAAAGGAAGGAGAGTTTGTTTGTCAAACTCTCAGCAAATCTCGGGACCGGGGATATAGCTCAGTGGTTCCGGCGCCTGTCTTGCAAGCACAAGGACCTGGGTTTGATCCCTGGTAACTACATACAATACTGGGCATGGAGACTCACACCCAGCAGCAATCAGTACCACATACCACATACCACATACCACATACCACAGTGCTGGGCGTGGTGGCTCACGCCTGTAATCCCAGCACTCGAGAGTCAGAGGCAGGAGGATTGCTGTGATGTGAGTTTGAGGCTGAGCTCAGGGCCAGCCTGAATTACAAAGGGAGACCCTGTCTCAAAAAACCTTAAAAAAAAAAAAAAAAAAAAACTCTCAGCAAATCCAAATGGCAGCACATCCTAATCTTGAGTTATGTAGAAATTCCTCAGGGGCATTCCTTTCTGTTACCTATGAAGACTGGCAGGTTATGAGTTCTTATCAAGTGAGAATAGAATTGAGTCCATTAAAAATTCTAACATTTTAATAATGACTTTCATTCTTTTCATCCTCAGAGTACTTTGAAAACATTAAGCTAATTAAGTAAAAGCAATTTATGAATTAAGACATCCTTATAAACAACTGTCTGTCCTTGCAAGAAGTATTTCTTCTTGTTTATTTGGTTATTATTTCATTATTGGGCTTAAGCATAGCTTTTAAATTTTAATGGATTTATCCAGGACACCAGAGACATAGGAATGGAAATGCCTCACTAAAATTCAATTTTTACAGTTCTATAAATTGACCCTAACAATTTACCTCTTTCTCTCTTATCAACATAAACTTAATTAATTTGTTAAAGAGTCATTAGTTTTCTCTAAAGAAACTATACTTCTTTTAAAAATAAAATTTTTCTTAAACTCTATCTCTTTATTCTCAATATGTATGGACCAATCAATAATAAATTTAGAATATACAGTCAATTTACCTAATTAATATGTTTAGAAGAACTCTAAATTCTCTCTTTAGAAAATGCAAAGTTGATCTGAATTGTATCTTAGAGTTTCCGTGTCTGCCTCCTGAGTTCAATCCCTGGTGCTAGAAAAGAAAAGAAAAAAGAACATGCTAAGTAATGTGAAGCATTTCCTAAGGAAACTTCATATGCACAAACAGTTTTCAAGAGCATAAATTTTAAGTTTAAATATTGAAAGTTTACAGTTCCAAAGGTTAATTCTAATTTTTAAGACAAAAAGATTAAAATGTATATATGATAAACTAACCAAAAAAAGGATAATGGAAAAAAGATTAAAATTAAATAGTTATGTTAATAAATTTCCCTTTTAAATAAAATCCTTTTAACAGCAAAAGTATGGTATCAATAAAATAAAAATTACAATTTCTTCCCATTTGATCATTTCAAGGGATCAAAGTACTTGCCTTGTCATTTTGTATGAATTCAAATAAAATTCTTCAGGTAGAAACTCTGAGTTGACCTTAGGAGAAATCTATATGAACAGTTAATTAATAGATGGAATATCTTAACAGACATCATCTACCTTGTTTTAACACAAGGAGAACTGTTGCTATCTAATTCTAAGTACTAGTGAAAAAATGGGTAGCTTTGAATTATGGAAGAAGTAATTTAAAAATTTCACAGTGAAGTTCCTTTACTAATACATTTGATTGAGAATTTATAGTTTTAATAAAAAAACTATAGATGTCTAGAAAATTTCAAATCGGAGGGAGCTAATTTGTCTAATTTTCTCATTAAATAAAATATACTTTCTGAAAATGTAGGAAATAGGAAATTTGAATAGCAACTTTGCATTAGATGTTAGAATACAGTTATGTAAAGTGATCTCCACTCTACCTAGATACTTCTATATCTAATTTGAGAAATCTACTAAATACATGCAATTCCAGAATATTTGCTATCATGTTTTTTCTATGTGAAGAAAATTACTTGGCACCTTCTATCCTTAATTTGCTTCAGTTGCAAAATAAAGGATTGTCACCACAGAATTTGTTCTTAGTTTCTGAATCATTCTGATAATTTAGCAGTAATAAGGAATTTTGTTGACTGGGAATTGCCTAGCTTCTGCAGAATGCATAGTTCTGCTACCAGTGAATCAGTTCTTCACTTGTGTGCCAATGACTTTTTGGTAATCTGTATAAAGCTGTGTGTCTTTAATTGCCTGTCCAAAAAAATACCTTTAAAAATTAAAATAAATTATATAATGTAATAAGGATATAAATTATGTTGAAAGCAATTGTCAAACTATTTTACGTTATGATTTGTTTTATAATATATATAATCACTTATTAATGGTATTATGTTTCAGATACCAAATTACATGAGCAGCAGGGAATTTATCTTGGTGGGAACAAGTGCTTAACATGTGACAAGCTTTGAAAATTCTACACTAAAATCATTACGTTAATTTGGTAAGTAGAAATGATGCAAAAATATACTTAAGTACCTATAAAATACATAATCTATATAAAATAACTATGATTTTGAGCGACAAAAACTTGTAGGCACTATTATCTATTATGACTTTTATCTACATTCACTATTAAAGTAAGTAATAAATTTTAACCAGAAATTCATAAACAGAACTAGTCATTGTTTTCCTATCTACAATCATTTGCTCTTTAAAATCTATCCTCAGAGATCACAAAAGTCTCAAAAGATGTGAAGCTTCTACTTCTCACAATAAGTCCTATGTGTCCAAGTTTAATTTCTTCCTTTTTCTGTCTGCTTTTTCTCCTTGTGAGCAAGATGCTTCTGAAGATTTCACAACTGCTCATATTCATCCTCCCGTTCAGTTTCTCGGCAATCACTGAAAATAACATCTTGGAACAATTGATCTTGTTTCACGACATTACAGTAATTTGCTACCGGCCTTGTTAATATCGCAAATTGCTGGAAACACTTAAAAAAAAAAAAAAAAGCAGCATTGCCAACTCAAGCTCTTTTGAAATACAACAGCGTGATAATGACAGCCGCCAGGAACACCGCTGAGCCGCAAAGAGCCGCAGTGCTAAATCCGAGCTGAGTATCTTCAGTCGCTTATGAAGCTTTGCATGTGCCCCATTAGAATCTATGCTTTGTTACCCTGCAGCAAGGGCTGAGGTGATTAAGGAGCAGGTTCCATGGTCCACAAGTGGGGCCACAGCATTGCACACTCATTGCAGGCACTACACTCTAGCAGGGGATGGTTAGAGTTGAGTGAAAAGTACTCCTTCATGCTAGCTCCAATCACCAACTTTCCTACACATACTCTGAGTTTCTTCAGTATAGAATTCCACGATGTTTCCACTATTGTTGTTTATTATTGTTATTTCATTTTAAGTGTACATTTGATGCCCTCAGCAGTTGGATCTGCAGAGTATAATATAAATAAAATTGCCTCGACACATAAGACTGCAGGTGGTGTTTAAATTTGTTTTTCTTGTCTCCACATGAAATCACAGAAGCATTTAGTTTATTTTCTTCTCTTTTGCTCATTTTCCTTTTTCACCTATGACAGAAAACACCTGCAATTAACTCATGTTTTTCAAGAAAATTGTGCCTTCCTTCCTAAAACATATTCTTAAAGATAACCTAATTTACAGTGATCTTAAAATATACATTAAAGCTATTGGCCAGATTTATTTCTCTACAATTTTCTGTCTTCTCTAGAAACAAAAATTTCTTTCAGAAAATACATGTCATATAATTATATTAACAATATCATTTTTAAATGTCTTACAAATGAGGATATATGTTTATATGCGGTAAGTCAGCTCAACAGTAACCATGGAAACGACTAGAATCTAGCAATATTTTCACAATTTTCTTTGGGTGCTCCAGGCTAAGGGGTATGGATCAAAGGATAAAAACAGCTACTTTCACATAGGAGATATATTATTATTTAGAAAAATCTAACAGAGTGGAAATAATCAAACTTGTATTTACTATATACAAAGATGTTGCATGCATCCTTTGTATTAATTATGCTCTCTGAATCCTCCTGGAATTGATATTATATGTTCTCATTTTACAAGTGAGAAAAATGTGCTGTACAATGCTTAAGTGACAGAGCTTGGAGCCTGTATATGGTAAAGTTCAGATTCAAACTTATAACTCTCAAGTGACATGTTCCTCTCATTATTCCAAATGCATCTTCCAAAGATCAGGTGGAACCTTTGTCACTGTACTGTCCTGTAGTCTGTTGCTTAGGTCTAGGACTTGAGAAATCTTGACTTGACCTAACATGTCCTTCTCCCAGGAATTAGCTGCTCTGAGGGGAGACTTGTCTAAGGACAGCTTAATTCTAGTTGAGAAAAAGTATTCTACATGTAAGAAGTGTTCTGTGTTTTGTATTATTTAAAAAGTTGTTCTAGCTAATTTATTAAGAGCTACATTCTGCAAAAAAAGTCAGCAATGATATAAAATACAGTTGGTTTGATGTGTGTATACATGCATATATATATATAAAGTATATATATGCATGTACATATTCAAGACTTTTAGAGCTAAGACTGCAGTGAAAGAACTTTTGCAACATGATAAAGACATCACTGCCCAAAGGTTATGATTTTCTTGAAGGTACAGGTAAGCTATTTGTTTATGAATTATTTTTTCCCTAAAGAGAAACATTTTTTTTTCCAATAAAAGTGTTATTAGCACTTGGGATGTAGTTTAGGTTTTGTAGTGTTCTTTCCTGGTATACTTAAGATTTTAACAATACAAAATAAAAGAAAACAAAAAGTGAGTGAAACAAAAAATAAAAGTTTTATTAATATTAGCATATATTAATAAGCAATTAATAGCCTGAGAATATGTATGATAGATTTTTCAAGGGAAGGAGAGAAAAATGCTCAAAGATATTTATATAATTGAGTAAACAGTAGGTAAAATAAGAACTATAAGAGTGCTTGAAATGGTGGTCTTAGCCTTAATGGTAAGAACTCACTCTCTTCAATATTTAAGAGAATAAAGACCACTTGTGTTTTATCTCAATTCATTTTCTGTTGTTGCAAGAAAAATATCCACAGCTGACTACTTTATAGAAGAAAGAGGCATTCTTTAATTCATTTGTTGGAAGGCTGGAAGTCCAAAATTCACCCCCCAGCCACATCACCTTGATTGAGGACTGTGCTGTGAAAAGTATTGCAGCATTGGAGTGGGTACCAAAGAGACTCCGTGTTGAGATGGGAACCTAGACAAATCCAGGGGATTATTCTTTTATAAGAACTTGCTCTAATGTGAACTAATTAGCAGAGTGTGATGAAAACTCATTGCTGAAATCAACAATATAAATAATTCACTGATTTAATAAAGATCTATCTAAGCCATAGGAAATTTCATCAATATACAATGTTTAAAATTTAAAAATTGTACATAGTAATAGAAATATTGCTATTAATATTTACCCTCACTTTGAAGATGGTTTCCCTCACTTTGAACATACTAATTTCATCATCCTGGCCACTTTCTGAAGTCATTCCTGAAGTCCTCTTTCATCATTGTGTTTACAAACTGTGATTCAAATCCATGGTGAATGCTGCTGCCAAGTGCCATCCAACAACAAGCAGTTCCTACAAACAGTACATTGCATTCTTGTCAACCCTATGCACTGAGTCCAGGGCCTCACAACATCTCTTTCTTCCCCAAAATCAAGATGACCATGAAAGTTAATGTTCTGAATTAACTTACGACATTCCGGGAGCCACACAAACACAATTGAATGACACCCACTGTCTAAATCAACACAGACCAGAATAACTCAGGACTGTAAACATAAGCAATTTAGATGAGTGTGACATCGGGACAGAAGCCACATCTCTAACTAGCAATAAACTCCTTGTTATTGCTTGGTAGTGTACTTAGTAAATATGAAGCATGTCTTTGTCAAGTTGAAACACTTCAATTTTGTTTTTAAAGACAATATCGAGAGTGAAAATATTAATGCCCTGACTCTGTGTAAACTCAAAGCAAGAATGTGCTTTATAATTAACATTATAGAAATATAAAATATGCAATTGCATATAACACTTCTAATTTCATTGTCAAGCACTACATTGCATTAGGGAATAGATGATTAAATTGCCCATGAAACACAATTTTGTGAAGAATACCACTAGAGTGGGTATTTTCAAGAAATCACTAGAGCTCCCTCTGCTGCTATGAAATGACATTTTACTGTACCTTAATTTGTTTTGAATTTTATTTTTAATGATGGCATTCATCTTGGGAAGTTGGAACCTGTACATACCACTGTACTTTAATTTTTGTTAAAATTGATCACCTACATTCTCTAATATTCACTTCTTAATTTATGTTCCTTGTCATTACTACCAACACCTATTTGAAAGTAATTTTTAAAATATACTACCTCCTTTTAAGTGAAAGTATGCCAATTAAATATCCTATTGATTTATTTCAGTCAATCCAAAATTGTCTCCAGAGAAGTATTAAATGTAAATGGTTCTTTGTGGTAAAAACAAAATATCAAAGTGCATGGAACTATATTAGTCTCTGCAATGTTAAATTACCCAGAATTCCAGAAAATTGATGATTCAGTATATGTCTTAGAAAGTGGAATAAATCAATTTTTCCTGAAATGGAATTGATACTGTGATGATTATGATAATATATGTACTTTCAGAATATGTAAATTGATAATTTATGTTTGGTATAGAAATTTCAAAATATATCATTCTGAAATTCTGCAAAAATCAAAAATATATCTGGATTGATCTAGTAACATGTTTGAGATTCTGCAGCTATATCTAATAAATCTTTATTCCAATATATACGTAAACAAGGGAAATATAAAAGTAATTTTCTCATGGTTTATGGTAATTGAGATAATTTACTACTATTTCCATTTGCTATAATTCCAGTCCTACTCCAACTAAGTTGTAAATTATTTTACATAATAGATTTTCAGGTTACCAGAATAGTTAAACATAGAATAGTAAATTGGAAAATTATACACTGGTGTAATTTTTATTGTTGACTCTGTGATCATTATCAGTAAGAATATTAAACATGGAGATCAATTTCAGCAATAACTAATTTAGTGATAATACAGGAATAATCTAGAAGACAAAATGATGTTGAATGCAAACTATGATTCCATAAAACAACAACAACTAACATTTCTTTTTCTAGAACAAGGAAGCCACTTGTAGTTTTGTGCTTTTATAAGTATATAGGAGTTAGCGAAAATCTTCTCAAATGCATTTTTAATAATAACAGGCAAGTACTATATGAATTTCACCTTTATGATGATGAGATTTGTCTACATTTTCCTGAAGTAATAAAGGTTTTAAAAAACACACATTTGTCAATACTGAGTTATGCATGTAACATTAAACTAATATATCAAGATATACTTCCCTTTAGAGAAAACCAGTTGAGAAAAATATAAAATAATTAGTAAAGAATACAACCTAGCAATGCACCAAGAAAATGAAAATTTAGTACAAATTTCAACCAGAATATATTTGTATTGTTAAAATAAACAAACAAACAAATCCAAGAATGATTCAAATAACTAAAATCAGGAATAGTTGTTTCATCATGTCTTGAACTGTTGTTTTAATAAAAAGCAACAATATAAAAGTGTAAAGCAGGCGTTGAATGGTGCAAAGAAAATCCGATGAGATAGATAAATAGGAATAGTCATAAAATATGACTTTTGTTTGTTTGTTTCCATTTTTTTTTTTTTGAGACATGGTCTCACTTTGTTGTTCAGGCTGGCCCTGAGCTCAGCCTCCAACTCACATCACAGCAATCCTCCTGCCTCTGCCTCCTGAGTGCTGGGATTACAGGCGTGAGCCACCACGCCTGGCACTGTGTTATGTGGTACTGGTTGCTGCTGGAGCAAGTCTCCACGCCCAGTACTGTATGTGGTTACTGGGGATCGAACCTAGGTCCTTGCGCTTGCAAGACAGGAACCGGAACCACTGAGCTAAATCCCCAGCCGGATCCTGACATTTTTAAGGGCAAAGATTGTGAAAAAACATCATTAGACTTAGATTTTAATTCTGAGGACAATGAGTTAGTCTAAGTATTATAACCCATACCAATAAAGATATAATCAATAGGAAATGATATATTTTCATTCAATGTGTAGTGGAAAGATTACTGTAGACATTAATATAATCACATTTCAAGAATGAGCTAAAATTTTGAATTTGTTAGAAATAAGTAAAAGAAAATAGTTTACTACAATGTATAAGGCATTACCAGCAAATTATACTATAAAATATTCCATGTCTTTTGTACAACTGAAAGAAAATAACTGTTGAAGTTTGCATGCCAGCACCTCTCTGGATGGAGAGGGGATTTGTCCCAGATTAATTTCAAACTTTTTCAAAGAAGAAAATGATGCTATATTTTACAGTTATTAAGCTAACGTAGCTTTCACTTTAGCTCTCTGTTTCTTTTTTTTGCAGTCTTAAAACATCTGTCATTTACCCAAGTGCTACAACTGGGATTTGATTCCATTTGTTTCTTTCTGTCTATTTTACCAAATCCCATTTTTTATTACTTTGTCTTTATCTGAGTAGTGGATATACTTTTAAAAATATTGCCAGTGTTTCAATAGCCAAATATCTATTTAAAAAAATCATAGAGGTATCCATCATTCACGAAGACATATTAAGATTGCCTTGAATCTATATTATATTTATGGGAGTATAGCCATTTTGATGACATTGGTTCTTCCAACCCAGGAACAGGGGATGTCTTTCCATTTTCTGGTATCTTCTTTTATCTCCCTTTTCAGAATGCCATAATTTTCAGGGTAGAGGTCTTTCACCTCCTTTATTAGATTTATTCCTAGATATTTGTTTTTGTTTTGTGTGGTTTTTTTTTTTTTTTGGATGCTATTGTGAAAGGAATTGATTCCCCAATTTCTCACTCAGTGAATCTGTTGTTTGTGTATACAAAGGCTGTTGATTTCTGAGCATTGACCTTGTATCCAACTACACTACTAGATTTGGCGATTAGGTCTAGCAGTTTCTTGGCTGAGTTTTTAAGATCCTCTATATAGAGTATTATGTAATCAGCAACTCATGGCAATTTAACTTCTTCCTTTCCTATTTTTATTCCTTTTATTTTTTCCTCTTCTAAATGCTGTGACTAAGGTTTCCAGCACGGTATTGAACAGGAGTGGTGAAAGTGGACATCCTTGTCTTGGACCTAATCTTGGTGGGAGAGGTTTCATTTTTGACCATTTAGGGTGATGTTGACTGTTGGTATCTCATAAATAGCTTTTATTAGTTTGCGAGAGTCCATCTATGCCACTTTTCTGCAGAGTTTTGATCATGAATGAGTGTTGAATTTTGTCAAATGCTAAGAAATGAAGGGATTACTGCTTACCTATTGAATAAGTCACTAAAAAAACCACTAAATGTTTAATTATTTTGCAGCTATACTCACAAAAAGAAGCCAGTGATGGAAGAGAGTCTCTGTGAACTGCTACAGCAACAAAAAGCAGTAAAAAATCATAGCTAAGACCTGGCACATTGAAATGGATAATTCATTATCAGACAGGAAAAGTGGAAGAATCGTCCAGCAGATCCAAAAAAAATGCACAATGTATTCCATGGCTAAACAAAATATTCATAAGTTTAGCAAGATTTACTAGAGGATAAAGCAAGAATATAGGAATGGAAGGAAGAAAATTGCTCTAAGAATTTATGTAGTATGCAGAAAAGTGTAAAAAAACAATACCTGAACTCTAAATATTGCAATAAAATGTCACTATTAAACAGTTAAAGTGGTCTCATACCTACTTTTAATATGCTGTGTCTTAAAGATGCATCACTATTTCCTGGTCTAGATCCACTCAGCAGGCAGTTATTTTAGAAGACATGGAAGAAATGGAGAAACTCCCTTTGTTAAAGAAGAAAGGAGAAAGAAACAAAGCATGCAATAGAAAGGGATTTCCTTCTTCCATGGCTGGTGGAAGAAACCAACCCCCTCTCTGATGAACTAGACAATGTAGGTGTTGTACCCAATGATTTTGTATGTTGATTTATGATTTTGACTTTAAAATAATCAGTTCAAACACATCAGCTTTACAAAAACAGAAAAAGAATTAGGCCAGAGGACATACCTGTGAGATGACAAGCCCGATAACACACCCATCCCACATGCTGTTCATCACTAAATGTATCTTTTTAATGAATATGATCACCAAGTCCTTAACATTCATGGTTAACTTGTGACAAAGCTGGGAGATATGGGAATTTTTATCTTTCGACTTCCTTTCAGGGAAAGTCTCTGCAAAAAAAGGAAGCAATGGTGAGTTGATACGATAGTGCATGGAACAGCTCGAGGACCACACGCCTGCTTACTGAGAGTGCGGTGAGCAAGGATGTCATCATGATCATCTCAGGCCCTGTTCAGTCTGCAGGAGTGGAAAAATCAGGATGGGTGCAGAATGTGTGCAGCCAGACCTGAGTTACTCCTTTAGCACTGTAACCACGGCCAAATCTTTACATTTCTTTGTGCTTCTCTTTCTTTGTTCTTCTTTAAATACAGAATAGTACACCCCTCCTACTATTGTTATGAGTGAACTATGTAATGTGCTTACTAGGTGGGACTTGGCAATCACAACACAGACAGAGCTGACATTTATATTGAAACTCAACTTAAGCACACCACGAATATAACCTCAAAGTAAATGAAAAGTTATTTCCACTGCTGTTCTCATTTCACAAATTACAGTGAGGCTCAACATTTTTCTTTAAATTTTTCAGGCTCGTAGACTGTGGAAAGACTCAAAATGATTTCATCTAATTCTGAAACGTTTGTTTTACCCTTTCTTTGTCTCTGAAATTTGATATTTTAACACATGTCTATGTATTTGTAGATGAACAAATTTGAAGAGAACACTATACAGGAGGAAGAAATAGTTCATGTTTTATAACTTATTACTTATTTCAGACAATTCTCTCATTTATTGGGAAGTACTGTTAGGACATGTACCTGTAATACAGTATTCTATTCTCCTTACTATTTCTTCCTTTTATCAGCAATTTGCAAACATATCATGCCAAAAATGTTGTCAATTGCTTTCTCTTCAATTATTAAACTACATGCCAAATCATCTTTTTTATGTCTACATTAACCCACAGTTCTCCTTCCATTAGTATCATAGTCACATTTAAATAGTGCAGTAACATTACAGTTTAGAAAGTGTGCAAGGTAAAATGTGTTTTATTGGAATAAAATGCATATGGGGCATCAGAGTAGACAAGCTACAGCCAAGTTCAAAATACACAGAATTCTCTTCCAAATATTCCATTGTCACAGCAAAAAACAACATATTGCATTCACACATAAGTATGAAAATGCAGCAGCCTATTCAAGGGAGACAGGTGTTAAATTATAAGCAAGTGTATTGTTCATATGGTATTTATATCTTTCAAGTTTGTTTGACATTCCAGAAACAATGTGACTGCTCCTCCTGAATAAAATTGGTATTGTTTTCTTTCTTTTTAAAAATGGCATTCTTTTTCTTCAGTCTCACTTCTATTGGAAAAAGGAGAGGTAAATTCACCTCCACATCTTATTAGCACCAAATAAATTATGCATAGGGAAACCGATTAAGGACATGGAATACATTTTATATTTCTTCTTTCCCACCATTCTTTTTCTTCCCTGTACTTTCAAAGGGCCAGTTTTAAAATGAAGTTGTCATATTTCTAATAGTTAGCAGAAGATGATAAATGAAGTGATACAGAGATTGTGGAAGAGTAAATACATAAATAAATTTGATTTTCTTGGAAATATTTTAGATATTCTAAATTCTTCTAATACTTTAGATATTAATGCACTAAATATCTCTGACACCATTGTTTCAGACACTGAGCAAAATAAAAAGAAAGGAAAACAAAAACAAAAAATCTGCACATATATAAACTGGGGAAATTTATCACTTTTTTAAGTAAATGATTCTTTCTCTTGTATTACACATACTTCTATTTTTCTCTCAATCTAGCTTTCACTAAAAATTGGATGAGCTATGTGGAAAGTGTGAACTTAAGGAATTTTAATAAGCTGGTTTTAAAGAGAGAAATATCCTGTCCAGAAAACTAACGTAGTATGCAGTATGCTTGGAAGATGAAGAATTTGTGTTTGTATCAACATAAAAAATACAGTTTATAACTAATATATTTGCCTTCATATTGCAGACTAATATATATTAATGTAAAAGAATCTTACCATCACCTAAGAGGGATATGATATTTTAGGGTAATCCCAATCATGTCATTAACAGAGTGTGTCCATATTTCCTTTAACTTGAATGCCTTGTCTTCAAGTGAGCATTTAGATTATAGAAATCATATTTTTATTAAACTTTAGAGTTTAAGTTAGTAAGATAGTGCTATGTTCTTATCATTTCCAAACAGTCAAGTACATATCAAATCAATTAATTTATAAGTATTTAATGTAATAAACTTTATTTACCTAGCATATCACCAAGTAAGATTTAAAATAACTATCAAAATAGCTACAGTGCTTTTCTATAGGGAAATAAAAATTATACTTGGGAGACACAATGAATATTTGGAAAATAAAAATAATACAAAAACACTAGAATCAAACTGAAATCCCTTCTGTTAACCTGGAAACAAAAAAAATAAATAAATAAATAAACAACAGCTGGGCAGCGATGAAGGAAGGGCTCTTAACAACGGTGGCCTGAGTGTGACTACCAAGAAGATTATCAAAACCATGGCTTGGACAGAAGCTAAGTGTGACCTCTTCATAAAGCTCTTCCACAAAGACACTGAGAAATAACTCTTTTCAATTTTGTATTAACAAGTATATTGTTATTTGCTATTCTTTCCAAAGATTAGAGCTTCAAAATATCAAACCTAATCCTCCTTCTGTATGTTTTTAAAAGTTCTTGGGCTGGGGATTTGGCCCAACTGGTGTAGCATCTACCTTGGAAGCACTAAGGGCCTGATTTCAATTCCTGGTACTGCCAAAAAATAGAAATAAATAAAATAAATAAATATAAGCTCTCAATAGCTCAGCCTCTTGATTTTGCTCATGGATTACTACGGGGTCCATATTCTGATTGAAACTGCTGCATCTTTATTCTCCAGAGCATCTCTCTGATGATTTTGCTTAGGTTGCTAAAACAAATAATAAACAAGGAAATGGCACAAATGTATATTAATACCATGCATATTTGTAGAAATATATATGAGGTAAATATGTATAATTAATGCTTTTCAGTAGACAAAGCACTGGCTCAAACAATCAAATATTGCATTATTCAGAGCTCTGCAGAGAGACAAAACCGGCAGGATATGTAAGAGGACCTATATTAGGAAATTGGCTTACAGAATTTTCGAAGATGAAAAGTCCCTTTATAGGCTCTTTCAATCACCCCTTAATGAAATCAAGCTGACACTTCCTAATTAACCATCACAGAGATTAAAGGAAGTTACAATAAGTATTTAAAAGAAAAAAAAAAGATTTTTGTATGAACTGAAGAAAGAATAACAACAACAACAATGAAAACCCTCACAAACAGATTGAATGGAACATTTGTCTTCTTGTAATATAGGACATCTATATTATTTAGGCCAGAAAAAAGTCAGTGAAGTCTAAAAGCACAAACATAAAACTCCCTAAAAATAGACAAACAATATTTTAAACTAAGAAGCTTCCAAACAACCACAGAAATAACAGAGTAACACTCTGTAATCCCAGCACTTGGGAGGCAGAACAGGAGGATTGCCATGAGTTCCCGGCCAGACTGAGGTGCATAGTGAGTCAAGGCTAGCCTGCACTATGTAGTGAGACCTTGTCTCAAAATTTTAAAAAAATTGTTATATTATTTAAGAATCCTACTAGGTATGTTTGTAAATGCAGTAAAATGAGTATATCAAAATGTTTCTGCATCCTCACATTCATTACAGCTCATTTACTATAAATAAGATATGTAACCAATTGAGTTCCCACCAATCTAGGAATAAACAAAACACATGAAATATGTACACTATAATGTACACTATTTCAAGCTTAAAAAGAAAGATAGCTTTCCCTTAATGAAAATATGAAAAACATAGGGAGTATTGTTCTAAATGAAATGATTCAGGCTCTGAAAGACAAAATATGATATAACATTATTTAAACTATGTAGAATGCAATGAAATTAAACTCATAAAACTAAAAGGTAGAATGGTAGATATTAGGGACTGGTAGCAGAAAGAGCTGAGAAGATGTTGGTTAGAGGATACACAGTTTCAGTGAGGAGGAATGAATATCAGAGAGCAGCTGCGTACCATTATGACTACATTATGACTATAGTTAACAACAGTGTATCATACAGTATTAGTTTTGTTTTGTTTTGTTTTGAGACAGGATCTCACTTTGTAGTTCAGGCTGGGCCTGAGTTCAGCCTTAAACTCACATCACAGCAATCCTCCTGCCTCTGCCTCTTGAGTGCTGGGATTACAGGCATGAGCTACCACCCCCGGAACTGTGGTACATGGTACTGATTGCTGCTAGGCATGAGTCTCCATGCCCAGTATGACATGTGGTTACTGGGGAATCAAACCCTGGCCCTTGCACTTGCAAGACAGGTGCCAGAACCACTGAGCTAAATTCCCGGCCCATACAGTATTATTAAAAATCACTGAAAAGGAGTTAGTGTGTCATGTCTCCCCACAAACATAATTATACAAGAAATTGAATAGAAATTAGTTCAATTTACCTATTTAAAAATTGATGCATATTTTGTCAATAGATTAATAAATAAGTTATCTGAAAGAGAGTGGAAAAGTGTTGGCCAGGGTCAAGAGTAGCAGAAAACACAAAATCCTAGCTGAACAATTATAAGGCTGCAGATTTGCCAGACACAAAGTTCAAGATATTTTCTGTACAGTAGGCTGAATGTATTTCTCAATAATGAACTATGTACTGCATGCTGTAAATTTCATGTTATATATATTTTTAGGAAAATATAAAGGCATAATTGGGGTTACCTAACTTTCCGGGTTCCTCCTTCTGTCTCTCTTAGGCAGAAGCTTTCTCTCAATAAAATTTTCCTACTCAAACCTAAAAAAAAAACATAAAAATAAAAAATAAAAAAGGTATTGTTATGATGTAAGATAAAGACCTAATAATAAAACAAGAAAAATGATGTCAGAACATGAAAACAGGCTTATTTTTCTAAGAAAAATAGGGGAAGAGTGGATTGTAAGACGCTGGAAGAAGTTCAATAGATTCTTGGGGAGAAACATTTTGAGCTATGACTAAAATGTACATTAAGAACATGTTGGGATTTTCATTATCAGAGTATTACTAACTAATCTAAGAAGGAACACTTGCACTAAAACACACAGAAATTAACCATAAGTAAAATTGTTTCAAAATTCCCAGTATTATTACAAGAAATAAAATTGAATCTAAAGCTCTTAAAAATCTAAACCATGCTAAGATTGTGGTTTGGGTGGTGTGTAGGTAATGGAAAACTTTTGGCCCAAAGTATTTTATCAGTTATGTTCAACCTTCAGCCTACAGGGCCCTTTCAATCTTATTTTTTAACTGATAATAAATATAACAGAATAAAGGGAGTTCATATATTATATATTTAATAATGTGGCCAAGAAAGTACATTTACATTCAGTGTGGTCCAGGAAAACCAAAAGATTGATCTTTAGGTTTTAATGGAAGAAGAAGATAGAGGAAAGGGAAGAGAGAGAAAAAGAGAGATGAGAGAGAGAATATTTTATTCTCCTCAGAATAAAATGAATGTCAAAATATTATAAGAAGTTAATCTCTCAGAAGATGCACAGTCAAAGACCTGAAGATGTACATACACTGATTCACAAGACAGGAAACTGGTGTGCATCTCTGTTCCATTTCTAGGAGCTTTTTCTTAATTTGTAAACTAAGTGAGAAAAATATTGTTCCTTTAAAACTTTAAAAACAAAATATACACACATCAAACACAGAGTTTAGAAACACCTTATTATATACTGCAAGAAAAAGAAGTCATTAAATTAATATAACAAAATTTGGTCCCAGACAAATAATATTTTTTGTCTCATAAATTAGGAGGTGCAGGATTCTCATGGGAAAACTTCCTTTTGTAAAAGTATTTTCATTTCAAGAAAGCTCATTAAAAATATAAAAAGCATTATAGTGCAGCAAAACAACCTACAGGACAACATGCCCTAAGGAATTAAAATACTGGAACAATCTGAAAGCCATATAACATAATTATTTTTAAATGATTAAAGAGATTAAGAAGAAAATACAAGAAGCTGTGAAATGTATATTGAGGAAGTGAGAAAGATATTGATAACTCTGTACAGAGGTAGAGAGGCACAGGGAGAGACGCACAGGCCTCTCAGAAGCAGGGCTTCTGGAAGGTGATTAGGTCAGGGACAGGCTGTTGTGCCCAGAGATGAACGTGCACTGCGCAGTGGGGCTGTGTTGATCACTAGAAGGGGGCGTGGCCTGATGACCTCTAAGTGTATACCTCCCTCTTTGACTGCGTTCCGTCTGCTTCCTGGCTGGCCGGGAGGGTCGTAGCTTTCCGCTACCCAAACCTTTCCAGTCATCTGTCCTTGCTTTGAAGCCTAATAAGCACTACCATCTTGGACTATCTTAGAATTTGAGGATGCACAGACACAAATTATCGCAACTGAAAATGTAGACTTTTAAAACAAAAATCTTGAAAAAGAGCTGAGTACTATAAACAAGAGATTGTAGTGTTGTTAAAATTATAGAAATTACAAGAATAAGACATAGTCGTCTATAAGTATATATACACATTTATTTTGGGAAAGTTTCTGAGGAAATTGAGAGGAAAAACCCAAGTGACTGTGTACACACCTGGCATACACATGAGAAAAACAAACGTACTTTGAAAGCTGCCTTGAAATAATTGTAGAACTATATATAAAGCTATAACTAAATCACAACAAATCAAACACTTAAAATTTGATACTTAACTGTTGAGAATTCTTTATTTTGATATGAAGTAAGTTAAATTTATAGTAATTGATACCAAACAGTTCTCAAAAGGTTTGTCAGTATCTTGAAATTTATGTATTCTATTCATATAAGAATTAAACACAAAATTAAACTTATAGATTAACCTATACATATAGGTAAATTCTAAAATAAAACAAATAATTGGAAACAAAAATCCTAGACATCAAAATTTGTAGACTGAAACCACTGCTATATATAAAATACACATAAAGTCCTAATTTTATACTAGAAAAGAAAAACCCATTATTCATTTGTTGCACATAAAATTTACATTAGAAAATAATACATACATTCAAAACATACAAAGTATAAAAGTCAAATAAAATTCAAACAAGAGAATAATGAAATATGAAGGATACAAGGTGATAATCAATAAAACCAAGGGAATAATAGTTGTTTGGAGCATTGCATTTAAATCGTATAGATTTGGTGACCTAGTAAATTCATCCTCCAAACACAATCAACTGAATCATTTACATATATTTACAGGAGTGTTTTCAAAATAGTCATTTTAATAGCATTTTTATACAATGAAAATAAAGCCTTTACAATAAATAGAATAGAAAGATAGCATATGCTGTCTGTAGGAAACACTTAATATGCATCAAAAGGGTAGGTCTCTTAGGATGGAATGAGTGAAAAGTCACATACATAAAGAGTGAATCATTTTATATAAAATTTGAAAACTGAGAAACTAAAAAAGACTATTTGCAAAAATATTCATACGTGATCCAATGACAAAGAAAAAGAATATTGCCAAAATGCAAGAAAATCAAGTTTAGGAGGAAATAAAATAGAAACAATATTATAAAAAATGGAGAATATATAGAAGCATGAAATAATTTCTCCTTTTCATTTATCCTTTTATTAGTAGATAAACAGATTCCATGAGACTCAACAAAACTATTAAATGCAGGGACATTGAACTATTGTAGATGGCTAAATTAATTGGAAAATATGATGAGGTACTTAGGCAGAGCTGGGCCCTCAGCACAGAAAACAACAGATACATTTACTGAAAGCTCAGGATTCAGAAAGGAAGAAGCACTTCATCCACATACTTCCTCTGTGGGTGAATAACACTAACTGATATCCTAAATAGACACTCATAGTTTTAATTGAGGACCAAAATATCCCTAGCCCCTTCCTTCCAGCAAAACCTGTTCAATTCATGTACATGCTATGTGGCTAGTTTCCCCACATCATCCCCATTTAACTACTGGTACTTGTTAAGTGACTGTACTTGTTGTGATCTTATTGGTTTATCACAGTTTTGTCCCACCTCATTATTTCCCTCTAGGTAAATACTACTTAATTGATGGATATGTGTTTGCTCTGAAATTACATATCCTTAAGCGAATGATACTTAAAATATTTGTTCGCTGTATGCTGTACTTTTGTACCACCTTGTACCTGCCTTACCTTGTGGCTTTGCTCAATAAAACACCTTTGGGAAGGAGGATGGGTGGGGAACCCACTAGCCTGTCTTCCTTCTGTATCTCTTACACAAAGTCTGTCTTCTTTCTATAAATTCTTCCTATTCTTAACCTCTGTTCCTGAAATTGTTTCTTCAGTTTTAGAGAACATGAGCATGATGCTTCAGAGCTCTAGCAGGTTGCACGTTCTATTATTTCCCTATTTAGATTATTTATCTTAATTAAAATACATGACACCTTATATCAGGACTAGATTTTTATGATAAAAATGTCTTCCTGTGTTCTCTAATAAACTAATAATCAATGTTAATTTTGAAATTGTAATTATGAGAAAAGAACAAATTTAACACACAGTAAATTCCCATGGAATCTTAACACTTTGAGAAAACAGCCACAAGCACCATGAGGAATGTGCTGGAAAGCTTCTCACAATACTATGCACAGGTTCTTCTTAAGGTAAGATAAACCTTCAGTCATGCTATACCTGGTGGACCCTTGTTAAAGATCAACCTCCGTTCCTGCTGTGTCTTTCCCTTTGCTTATCCTTGGAAAAGTCTCTTGGCTCTAACATCTATAAACACTGAATAAGTACTTACTGAATACATATCTATTTTAAAACATGCACAAGCCTTTCAGCTTAAAGGAGCAGAAACAGATTTGGCCTGTATGTTTAAACAGGGGCTTTCTGAAATGCAAGCAGCAGCAAATTCTGGCATTTGGGACAGACATTCCATTGAAAACACTCAGCCTCTGGGTGCATAAATTGAAATTCATGTGCTATCATTTGGAGCCTATCTTCATTGCCCGATGGGAGGAAAATGAAGAGAAAGTACAGGAATGGTAATAAGCAACGCTTAGCTTTGATTGTTGAAAAAGCAGGAGGAAATTATACTTTGTTTTCTGTCTCTCTACTCAAATTAGAGCTTGAGTGACAGTAGGATTACACTGAATCTGCTTGCATAAAATAGGAAGAGACAATGAAAAGCTTAAAACACATAGTAATAATTATAACAATATCAATTATTGTAATTGATATGCATTTTTAAATTATTGAACTTGTGCCTTGTCTTTAATCCACTCATGAACCATTTGAGGGGGCACAAGTTTTATGATGGAAAAGTATTTTAAAAGAATCCTAATGGGCCGGGGAGTTAGCTCAGTGGTTCCGGCGCCTGTCTCGCAAGCGCAAGGGCCCGGGTTTGATTCCCCGGTAACCACATAACAATACTGGGTGTGGAGACCCACACCCAGCAGCAACCAGTACCACATACCACAGTGCCGGGCGTGGTGGCTCATGCCTGTAATCCCAGCACTTGGGAGGCAGAGGCAGGAGGATTGTGATGTGAGTTTGAGGCTGCGCTCAGGGCCAGCCTGAACCACAAAGCAAGACCCTGTCTCCAAAAACCTAAAAAAAAAAAAAAATCCTAATGGCTTTGTTAGAATTGTCACTTCACTGATTTGACCATTCATCCACCTATTGCAGCATTTATTGTAAATTTTAAAGAGGGAAAAATGTTTTTATTGGGCTAAGGATTTAGCTCAGTTGTTCGGGCACCTCCCTTGCAAGTGCAAGGGCCCGCATTTGATCCCTGGTAACCAAGGATAGAGACTCACACCCATCAGTAATCAGAACCACATACTTCAGTGTCAGGCATGTGACTCATTCCTGTAATCCCAGCACTCACGAGGCAGAGCCAGGAAGACTGCTGTGAGTTCAGGCTCAAGTCCAGCCTGAACTACAAAAGCGAGACCGTGTCTAAAAAAAATGGTTTTATTTCATTGAATGCAACTTTGCCTAATTTGCTCATGCCAATTGTTATTGAATGTTTTATAGTCTCATATCTTGTTTCCTTTCTAAACAAATTGACCACAGGTATACAAAAGTATGAATGTCATGACATATGTTGTTTATACCTTATAAAATAAGAACACTAGACAAATATTTGGTGCATTTTATTCATGCTATTCCATAAATTTAAGTTTTAAGTGTAATATAAATTAACATAGCTCAAAATACTCATGTAGAATGAGATTGTGTACACTAACCTATTATCTCCTTATTAAATATTTCAACTAATTTATCTCTAATGAGCAGTATTTCATGTCCAGTTATGAAGCTTAGCAGAATGTCAAGTTCTGTACAGGACATCTATGAACACCTGATGTAATAAACAGTGACAATAATCTCTGTGACTTACTTTAACAGGCAATCAAGTTGTAATGACATTCAAAACATCAGTTCCCTAACCCTTAACTGCACAAGGTTCTCCAGCAGTGACAGAAATCTTGAATGGTGAAGCCCTGAAAAATTCTCTGAGCTGAGATTTCAAGGACATGCCATCTGTGATACCACTAACAATGAGTAAAATGGAAGAAGAAAATGCATCTATGAATCAGTTCATAATTTCAGAACTTTTGTATGTAGTTTAAAAGGTGTGGACATTCAAGCTGGAAACATCAAGATGTAAAGTACATTCAAAGGGTGAGTGAAAAATAGAGTGAAATGTTGAAACTTTTAAAATTATTATGATGAAAAACAAACTTCCATTAATCTCCTTCAAAAAAATTTCACCCTGGTTGGACCACACTTATGCCATCACTTCTGTCACTTTGTGAATCGCTCTGTAAGTTCTTTTCCATGAGTATCTCGGTAAAGTGTGCTCAACAGACACTGAATGCTGCAGCTAAGGACCATCCAGCTTCATAAAACTTCACTGTGTTTTTTTATCCTTCTAATTCACCAGATTAGACAACAGGAAACTTCAGACTCTTCCTCAAAGTCAAAATGACCACGAAAAGTGCATATTTTGAATGAGTTCAGGGGTTTCAGGCTTTTGCACAGTGCCACTAAGAACACTCCTGGAAGAGGACTTGAAAAACTGCTTCAGAAAGTGGGAAGAATGTTGGGAAAAGTGCATGTTCAGAACAACAAGAAGTATTTTGAGATGACATAATGGCAGTACATATTTTACTGTAATAAATATTTATAAATTTAAATAATCACATTTTGCAATTACAGTTCATAATATTATTCAGAGAATTAATAGCTTGACAGTAAGTTTTCCTTTTTGGTGATTTATTCAAGTTCACCAAGATGGTTTATGTCCCAACTAGAACTACAAGTATTTTAGCAAGCTGGCTGACACATAGTTTGTTATTTTTTTTCTTGTTAAGGAACATAAATATTTTCTTTCAATCAAATCTACAAAGAAAACCATATTGTATATTGAAATATATTTAAATGTATACTCGCTTTGAATTTTACTGATATATTTAAATTGCGAACTAAATTCAATAGATGTTGCATTTTAAATGTTTTGCATTTTATATATAGCTAATTTTTCTTTGTTTTTATAGCTTTTGAATAAAGAGAACTTCAGAGATGTCAGTTGTTTTTTTAAAATGAGAACACAATTTTGTAGAGTTTATATTATACAAAATCATGTAAGTTTTCTAGGAGACAATATAGTAAATGTATAATACAACATGGAATATAAATTACAATGTATGTTAATATATTCATCTATTGTACTCAGTGAGTTATGTAGTGTGATTTACTCAATGAGTGATATCTGTCTAATATTATTTTAGATGAATTATATAATAATGATACTTTTCCCAGTTTCACTGAAATATAATTACAAAATATATATGAAATATTCAAAGTGATTCCTTAATATATGTACGCAGTAAAAAATGATTACTACAAACTAATCAGCATATCCAGAAACCTTCTCTTAATATTTGTTCTGAATGTTGTGAGAATATTTAAGATTGCTTCTACACCAAATTTTACATTATGCATTAGTATTTGTTACCACACTGTGCAGTAGACAGCAAAAATTTACTCATTTGTCTATGCAAAGTTGTGTAACTTTTGACATCACTCTATTTCCACTCCTACCTCTCTCTCCAGCCTCTGTCAAGCCTGCCCTACTTATTTTTATGTCTGTAGATTGTACATGCAATAATATGAAATATTTTTTTCTGGGCCTTATTTGTTTCATTTACCTCAATGTCCCCCGGGTTCATTCGTCTTTTTGCAAATGACAGAGTATTCTATCTTAAGACAAAATAATATTTCACTGTACACAGATGAAGGCTTTTGCATTTATGTATATCTTACATGTCTGTCCACTGATACATACAGGTGGACTCTGTAATTTGACTATTGTCAATAATTTTACAATGAACAAGATATTTTTATATGTAAGTCATTTTTTTAGATAAATTCTCACTTTTAGAGCTAAGACTGGCCCCAAACTCACTACGTAGCCCACGCCAGCCTCGAATTCACAGCAATCCTCCTGCATCTGCCTCCTGAGTACTGGGATTACAGGCATGCACCACTATGCCCAGCTTTGCGGTGTGTGGTTATTGAATGCTGTGCTTACAGGTGTGAGTTACCAAAATAACAGATATACACTAAGCATTTATGGTTTGCTTGTTTGATTTTCCAAAATTGTGTTTATGGTGTTAATCCTTTTTGTTACATGGGTTTATATGTAGTTAAAGTATAATTATTTAAATCTGTTTTACTGTCGAAAAATGTTTAGGTTGCTTTTAATTTTTTACAGTTACAAATATATGGCTTTTAAAGAGTAAGTGTACACATTTCTATTGCTTCAGTCCTAGAAATGAAATAGTTTGGCTGATATTGGTCTTTCTTTGCTTCATTTTTCCTTGAGTACTGATAAAGTTGGAAAGTACAATACGACAGAATCTGTTGCTCTAAGTCCTTAAATAACTAATGTCTGTAACTGGATTGAAACAATAAACAAAATTATTCAAACCATTTATTTATAAATTTGCAATTCATGATCCTGATAGATGCATTTAGTTTGGGGTTGGGGTGTCATTACAAACTTTCCTCATGTTTCATAGATATAGATGATTTATATAGGTTTTATATATTATTGTTATATAGAATTGATATTATAAATGTTATAATTTTCAAACCCATAAATATTTTCTAATGGACTACAATAAATAAATTTTTCAAATTTTATTAAACAATCTTTTTAATTTTGGAAATTCAACAGCATTTGCAAGAAAAATTTAGACAGATCTAAGACAGCCTCACTCACTTTCTTCCAAAAGAAATGTTGGAAGAAATAGTAAGTCAGTATCACAGCAGATATATTGACTCTTTTTCATTAAACACACATTACCACAAGGGCCTGTCATTTTGCGTTTTCATAACTACACCTACCCTCCTCTCTGTTCCCACCCTTTCTTGAAAACAATTTGTCCTATATAGAATATACATGTCTTCTCGTTTTCATATATATGAAACATACATGTGTTTTTTGTTATTATTTTATCCAGCAGAATCTCCTGTAGTTTCATCCAAATCATTGAATGCATCAATTGTTTTTTTTCCTGCTTATTGCCTTTTATTACTTGGTATAAATATATCATCATTTGATTACTCATTCACCTAGAGAAAGTTTATCCAGGTCAATTCCAGGTTACAGATATTACAAATAAAACAGTGAAAAACTTTGATATGCAGACTTTGTGAGAATCTAACTTTTTGTTTCTCTGGGATAAATGCTCAGACTTCTCCCTATTGGTGTTAAGGTATTTACACAGTTGCATTTTAAAAAGTTACAAAACAATTTCACACATTGACTATACTTGACACACTGACCAGTGTGCATAAGGGACCCGATTTCTCCTCTATCCTTACCATCCTTTATGTTTGTTATTTCTTGTATTCCAGCTATTGTGACCGGTGAGTGGTAGCTTCACATGGTTACCTTGATATTTGTTGCTCCTGTTGTTTATTTTTAACTACACGTTTATCATCTTTTGTGAAACTTAAACTTATTTTCACACCATTTTCTATTTTGGTAATTGACTTTTATCCTTTTAGGTTTTGAGAATTCTTTAGATGATTCATGTACTGGTCATTTATATGATAGAAGATTTACAAATATCACTGCCTAGATTGAAGCTTTTCTTTCCTTCTTGTAAACAGTAGCTTCCATATATGAACTTTGCTTTATTCTGTTTTTTATTTGGAGTAGTGCCAAAGGATGTTATGATGGAATTTGGTTTTCCTTGTATTTATTTTTAATGCACAGTAGGGCGGTTGTTGGGCTGTCATCTTGTATTTTCTGTTGAACTCACACAGCTCTCTCTGTGCTAACTAATCTTTAAACATCTGATAGACTTCTACTGAAAATTGTTATGTCTTTATTTCTTTTGAAAGGCTTTCAATTGTATTTCAGTATGTATTATCTTGGTATTATAGGATTATTCAATTGAGAATCTTGTCTGAACTGTATTAGTTTCTATTTTCAAATAATTTATCCAAATTTTAAGTAAGGGACTTGATGAGTATAAGGTTGCTAATGTATTATTATTATTACTATTATTATTCTTTTTACTGTGATACTTCAGATTGAATCCAGGGCCTTTTCACTGAGCTACATACTGAGCCCTTTTTTTAATTGTTATTATTTATTTTAGGTAGAAAGAAGCGGTTTCTAAGTAGTTAAGTTGCTCAGGGTGTGCTCTAACCTGAGAGACTCCTGCCACAGTTGCTGGCTGTGGCATTTATGCTAATACTCTTCATAATTTTCAACATTGCTAATTTGTATCCTCTGTCTTCAGATATTTGGCAGCATTGCTAACATTTAAGTTTTTATTTTTATATGATCTATTTTTGGTGATACTTATAATTGTTATTCTCTTTTAATTTATTGTTTTCTTTTATATTCATTATTATCTAAAAGTTATTTTGATCTTTATTTTAAATTCATAAGGTTAAATACTTACATTATGTAGTTGATATTCTTTTTTCAGTATGAATATATGTTACTATAAGTTTCACTGCCAGCATTATTTAAATGCACTTTATTATTTTAGTCCCTCTACCTCTGTGTTTGTCAACATCATGGGCTCAGTGGCCCCTGCTACCATCTCTGGCCCTCCAGGTGCAGGTGGATAGACATGGAGGACTGTCCCACATTTGCTCTAGTGAGCCTCACAGATCTCTTGCATCATTTATCTTTATCTTTATATCTCTATGAATCATCTATCAATTGTCTATTGTTTCTGATTCCGTTTGTGTAAAAGACCCCCCCCCACTGCCTTTACAACGCAAGTCACTGCTGCAATTCATGTTTTTGACAAGTTTGCCAGTACAATATTCTCGAACATACCATCTTGTATAGTTTCCTAGTTGTTCTTTAGGTGCTAAAATATACATATGTAGATGACTACATCTGCTGTCATTCATATTTTACCACTTCAAGTGAGGTATAAAAAACCTTTTTTCCTTCAAATATTTTACTTTAATTTCAAATGTATAATTTTTCAGTTTTTTAACTTCCATTTAATTTTTATCAACTTCTTTTGTTCAGCAGTCTTTTTCTCTGGAAATTTATTTCAAGAAACTTTAACATTTGTCATAGCCCTTTATGATAGATATATTTTTAAATTATTTTCAATTAATTCTAACATCTAATTATTTGCTGTTGAATTTATTGTCTCTTCTTAGTCTCATGACATTCCTCCTTCTTGATGTAAGATTGATTTTCAATTTCACCCTGGGATTTTTGATATTATATAATGAGATTATAAATCTAAATTAGTCATTAAATTTAATTAGCTAATTTCCTTGATGATGGTTAGTGTTCAAAGTGCAATGTTCAAGGCCCAGAATGGACATACTGGGCCTCACAGACACTTGGGAGGGGAAAGAGGCTTCCAGTGCCATGTTGCAGCATGTGGGAGCCAGATATCTGGGTTCCCAGAAGACCTAAAGAATAACAAGAGGTGAAGGAGAACTAGTGCAGAGCTCACAAGCTCAGCTCCTGCCATGTCCTCTGAATAATTGTAGCAGAGAGGTGGCAGAGGATCAACCCACCACTAGTTCCCTGCTAACACAACCCAGGCATTCAAGAAGGACACCAAGTACTTATGCCACTCAAGTAAAAGAACATCCATACCCTGCTCAACTCTGGTAATGCTAAATTGAAACTGAAAAAACAGAGTGTCTGCTTGCTTACACTGGATGGGATACCTGGCCATATATATCCCACACAGCTTAAGTATTCTGTTCTAGCAGGAAAGTCAGAAAACTAGTAGTGCATGGAAGAAAATATACTTGCTCAGTCCTGGCAGAACTAATTGATAGAGGATTTCCACTAGTTGGAGGATAGAAATTTAGCTCCCTTTGCTCCGTTTGTCATTCAGTACTCTATCAAGTGAAATGATTGCTGTGTTTTCAAATTGTGTGCCTCGTGACAGCAAAACCCAGGGAAGGAAGAGTATACTGAGTCCCAGTTCTACCTCATGATGTATGGATGAAAGATGAACTCCTGCTTAGCACAGCTGGACTCATAGGTGAAAGACACTTTTTTTTTTCTTTTTTGCTTTAGGTTGACTAAAAATTAGTTTTCTAAAAGCTTTTCCATTGTCAGATCACTTCTTTCCTCGTTTTGTGTCTACAAGAGAAAAGTTTTCTTAAAATCTCTCCCTTTACTTATCTGTTCTTAAATTAATCTTTGGAGAGTCTCCTGAACCGCGCTCCAGATGGCAGTCAGGCAGTAAGGACACACAGACAGATCGTGTTTGTTCTGTTATTTGGTTGTAAAAGGGAAAAGTTAAATGGAGTAGGAAAATCTCTAATTGCTTTTCCTCTATTAACTGTATGACCTTAAAAAATTTATGTACAGTTTTGAATTTGCTATGTATGCATCCATTGAATCAACAAGTAATGACAGCTTTGCTTGCAATTCAATGCCTAATCATTTCTTTTACTTAAGTTTTGGTTTACATCGTATTGAAGTAATCAAAGTAACAGTGATAATCATTCTTAATTATTCCCAATCTGAAGAAATTCATAGATTATTATTAGTCCAATAATTCACCATGTAATAAGTTGTGCACTCTAATTTTTTTATCTTTCATTTTGCATTCACTGCAATTCCTCTCCATTATTAATTGATAAGCATGTCATGTGACACCACCTTTTATATCTTTTCATGGTAATATATGAATATATATATATATATTACTCTTAATTTTCTCCTTTTATTTTATTAAATTACTTACATTTAATAAAATTTGCTAATTTAGCATGCACAGTGTGCTGATTTTGCCAATTTTAAACATTGAACTAACTACTATTGCAAACATAGAACAGTTTCTACACCATCACCCACTACACTTCTTTTATCCATTTGAAATGACTCCTCTCTTCCAAGACAATATTGTAAGTAATCATTGAAATGATGATCATCACCACAGTTTTGTCACTAAAGTTTATTTATTATAATTTCTTTTGACTCCTTTTGTTTTATATGGCTTTCAAGACTCAGCTATTTGTTGATTGCATTAATATATTTTTGCTGCTTAGAATTCCATGATATGGATGTGTGTCAATGTAGACTGTCTGTGTACCATTTGATGGACATTTTAAGAATTATTTAAGATTATAATGATTAACCTATTATAAATTTTAGCATTAATTATGTAAGATGCTTGAGTGTTGTGAGTTTTTAATTTATATTTTTAAATAAATACCAAGACATAATATGATTCTGTTTGCCATTCTTTTTTTTAATTTCCTGCTCTATTTTTAATCCTGTTAGTGAAGTGTAAGAGAGATTATGGCTTACCTCTCACCATCTCATAATCACAGGTTTTATTTTTTCTCAAAACTAACAGCCAAATTTATTTTAGGGGGTGTAGTAGGGTAGTAAAGATTGAATTTAGGATTTAATATGCACACAAACACTTCACCATTGGAACAGATGCATAGGCTTTTCTATTTTATTTTCATTTTAATTCAGGCTGTGGATGTGTTTCTCAGCTTGGCTTTGAGCTTGAGGTGCTCTGGTTTGAGCAAAATGAGTATCTGAGATTATAAAGCTTAGCTAGAGTTCCTGGCTTCCTTCAGCTGTTCCAAATCATTGCCTTTCTATAACATAAAATATTTGTTTCAAAATAAATTGATATTTATTTTATAATATGAAGAGTTTTGAGGAACTCTATTATTCAATTTTATTATGTATGAATGCATACTTATAAAAGCTGTGGAATGAACATTATTTTGTAAATTATCAGATTCATTTTAAAGGTCAAGTTCTCTTTCATAAAGTATATACTATACTTCTTTAAATGCAATCAGAACTTTAAATATTAAAAACAGTTACAAAGCAATATTTGTCAAATGACTAAATATTTTGAAATGGTTGCATACTATGTAAAAATTATCCATTGGTTTATGAATAGCCTTACAAAGAGAACAGTGAGGTACTTCCAAGTGAATGACAAAAGCTACCATGTCAAACTGCAATTCTGGATGAGATTGTGCTGAAAGAGAAATTCACGGTTTTAAGTCTTCAACTGAGTAAAGGAAGTATTTTAATTACTAAAAAACACTCAAGCTTATTCACAATTAAGACATACTTTGCAATATGTGATATGTACTTATCTGTGCCCTATTAATTTCACTTATGAGGATACCCTCAAGGTATGTCCATTTAAGTATAAATCTGGTATGAGAAAATAAAGATGTAAATGAGTCCTAGAATTGTATGTTATATATTGTGAAACAGAAAATGCTCAATGTAAAATAGGGTGAAGAGGGGAAAATGGTGAGATTGTAACAAAAAAGTAAGGAAACGAATTTTATGTATATGGGGGGTGGTAGGGTGGGTAGGGCTATGGGAAAAATGAGAATTAAGTTGTGTCTTAAACTGGTACAAATCCCCATTATGGAGTGCAATCATGATGCATATATGTAATGTACCAATAAAGATTAAAAAAATTTTAAAAAGACATACTTTGCAATATAAGCACAAGGAGAAAAGAAAAGAAAAATGGATTTTGAGATGACTACTAATATTTAAAAGAGATCATCAGCAAGTCAGTGTGTTCTCTAATGAGTGAATCAATTAATAGTGATTGATAATCAAAACCTACGGTTTGATTCAGTGTAATCAAAGAGAACGTAAAATTATGAAGAGCAGAATTGCAGGAGAGAAGCATTAGGAAGTTTAAAAATATGGGGCGAAGAAATATTGTGAGTAACTTTGTGCTAATAGATTTACATCTTAAATGAAATGAATTAATTTGCTTAAGAAAATAATTTACACAATCCGTGAAGCCCTATTTTTGTTTTTAAAAAGTCACAGATGAATTCTATCAAACATTTAAGAAATAATAGCTCTAATCATACAGAAGGCACATATCCTAATACAATTTTCTGTCTGTGTAATTACTATGCCACTGAAACCTCACAAGTATATAAAATGGAAAATAAAGTTAAAGATCAGTGCTCTTCATAAACAGAAGCAGTGAGTTTAATACAAATATTAATAAATTAAATCCAGCACTATATGAAGAGGTTACATCATCAATGAGTGATGTTTTCTCTTAAAATTCATTTTAATGTAACACTAAGAAAGTCAGATTAAGAAATGGAAAAGGAGGGCCGGGGATTTAGCTCAGTGGTTCCGGCACCTGTCTTGCAAGCGCAAGGACCCGGGTTCGATCCCTGGTAACCACATACCTGTACTGGGTGTGGAGACTCACGCCCAGCAGCAACCAGTACCACAT